>VUQS01074237.1:50052-72076 GCA_015108495.1 Heterochromis multidens | reverse complement strand
CACAAAAATAGTTATGTGTAATTGTTTATGTTTTCACTATTTTTTAAAACATCTGGAGCACACTGCTTCACAAACCTGTGCCTACCCTACCCCAAACTGTGTCTGAGCTGACATACAGGCTCAGAACCACAGTGGAGAAAAGCTCAGTGCATAGGATTCTGTCAGTGTGTGCAATGACAAGTGGTGGTAAAGAAATGACAAATAAAAAACAGTCATACATGCAAATTCATGAGCTAGAAACACAATTTATGCTTTTAGTGGAGCATTTTTCATGTCCAGTCCTGCTCAAACCAATGGGATGCTAGAGGATAACACCTCTTCAAAAGCTTTCATACGTTACTTCAACTTGGGCCAGCATTCCACATTTTAACGTACATATACATAAGACACCGGGATTTAAAGATAACAGACCATGTGCATTTTTATAAGCACCAACTAGTCTCTAAAGGACTGTTGAGTTTTGTTCTTCCCTGTTGGATAAATTAGTGCTGACATTTTGCATTAACTGTAGACGCAGGATTATCTCTATTAGACTGTTAAAACACAAATGGGTCTATTCAAATATACAAACGAGGAACCACTGAGTTCAAATGTACAACTCTGTCATGTAGCGCAGGCGTGTGGCAAACAGAGAGTGGACCCAGATGCAGGACTCAGCAAACAGATGTAAACTCAAAATCACAGCATTTCATTTAGTGTTGGCAAAAAGGGTGCAGAAAACAAAAACAAACATGGAGCATTGCAGGAGCTGGTTGACGAGATGAAAACAGGCTGACAAAAACTCACATACCACGAGAGGAGAACAGGCGGACAGAAACACGCGCACTAAGACGGGGGACACGACACTGACCTGGGGAAAACGCAGACAATAAATACACACTGAGGGAATTAGGGAGATGGAAAACACCAGGGAACACAGCTGAGCTAAATCAGGGCATAACGAGATAGAGGAAGCAAAACTAAACATAATGCACAAGAGACAAGGGACTATCAGAGTAAAACAGGAAGTAACAGGATATGGGACAGAGATGCAGGCTTGACTGAGACAGAAAGGTAAACAAATACAGAGACCCAGACCAAGACATGAGAACTGACACCGGGACTGAAGAACAACATGGAGACATGACTAACTGGGGAGACACAGAGAGAACACAGGGACAGGAAGGGAAAGACTTGGATCGGGACCAGGACTGCAAACGAATACTTAGACAAGACAGGGAAACACAGACAGCCACGAAGAGACCAGACAGACACGGGGACACGACTGGAGAGACGGAACGTAAACAAACACGGAGATACAGAGAACAGAACACAGAGGCGAGACTAGGACGGACACCCATGACAGGGAACTAACATAATAAAACAAGGAACCAAGTACTGGAAAAATAAATAACAAAACTATGAGGCACTCTGAAACTAAACATCAAATCCCATAATACCAAAATTAAACAACAACAACAACAACAACAGGTTAAAACAACCTCAAAAACCTGGGTCAAAGACCCAGAACCATGACAGTGACACTCTTATTGGGTATATTGCAGTATATCATGCTCACTAGAGCACAAGAGTGAAGGGTGGAAGAGAGACGTAAAGGGTGAGAAGGTTAGGTCACACATGAAGAACACACCCATCACTCTAGTGGTGACCCATTTGACCTAGATAATGCACTTCCTCAACCACCACACATACAGGCATAGTTACACAACAGCAGGTGTTGCCACAGTTTCTGCAGCTGTCTCTGCCTGTCAGTCATAAAAAAGCATTCACTGACTCTAGACAGTGAAGAGTGAGTAGTTTCTGACACCCTGGTCAATTACAGAGGTATATTTATCACAGCCTCCAGACAAACCTCACACATAAAGACTCAATCCAAGTGCTACACCATGTCTATTATCTCATAGCAGCAGATGTGAAAATAGCTATTGCAGGCTATTTATCCTCGTGGTCCAAAATCCTTCATATGCCCATGACCCAACACCACTCTCATGACCACAGCCATTACTGTGAATCACCCTAAACACCTGGCTTTCAACTGGGCTGAAAACTGAAGGAGCTTTTGAGCATCATACCGCATGCTGAAAGAGCCTTGGTGCTGGCCCTAGGGGGCCCAGAGGCTTGGCCTCACTCATGTTTTTCAATACACAACTGCTGACACAAATGAAAAGAGAATGCATTTGTGGAAAGAAAAAAAATGCTGAAAAGAAAAGGCCAAGACAGTAAAAGGGTAAGAGATTTCAATGCCCTAGAGGACCCAAGGAAGACATCTGAGGTAATTTCTCCACAAATATACAAGTTATTAACACAAAATGAATAAATGTCCTTTCCTGTCTCGCTCTCTTAGGGTCTCCCTCTTCTCATGTATTTTATTCTGGATAGTAGTGAATCCCTTTAAGAAGTGCCCATTTTATGATGCTGACTCTTCCTGGTCTCTGAGGAGCAATTACAGCAGCCCTGTCAAATACTACACCGCTCCAAAGGACCAGTTCACCGCTTGAGGGCCCTTCTCATACCCTTTGAAAACTCCAATTTCAACCCCTGTGAAAGTTGGTACACACCAACCCTTAAACTCTAATGAACACAGCCCAAGACAAGACCAGGACAATAATGAAAATAGCATCTTAGTTGACGGTGAGATCTACCTCTATACATCAAACTATCAACTCCTAACACAACCCCAAACCCCTCAATATCCCTTCAGGCACATCTTTCCAAGATAACCTCCATCCTTTTTTTTAACTCCCTGGTGATAAAATCCTTATTAATGGAGGGAATCAAATTCTCTTTTCAAGGCAGACCTTGAGGTCCCCAGTAGGCCACCCACATCTGAGAAAGAGTTTGCCATCAATGATGACTCTATTAATTCAACTCCTTGGCCAGGAGGTGAGATAGCACAGCAGGGTGGTAGATGACAATCCAAATGCTCCTCATCATCAATTCGCTTCTTTTTTTTTTTTGGTTTGATCTTGTGGCTGGGCCTCAACATTAATTAATCACCTCCCGAGGTCAACGTGGCAAAACAGCAAAAGAGTCCATACTGAGTCTTCCTAACACCACAGCTTCCTGAAGGAGGTGAGAGGTGACAAATGTAAAGCAACACAGCCTCCATGCTAATGACAGTGTAAGCAGGTGGCAGGCTCTGAGACCTGAACCCTTGGCCAATTAGATACACCCACAGATGGGACCACAATGTATAACTGGTTGCATGAATATCACATCACCCTTACCTGTCTGCTGCATGTCGTTAGGTGTGATTGGCGTGTGGGCCTTCGACTGTGTGGCTCAGGAGTTTTTGTGACAGCCTACGTGAAAGCACACAGCTTTTCCCGCCATCCTTGCAGAGTCTATCATGCTACTTTTTTTTTGCAGCACTGCTGTGATGGAGCTAATTATCAGGGCTGAAGAAAGACCAGGGTGGATAATGTAAATGTCAGTAGCATGAGGGAGAGGCTGGGAGCTCTACTTTGAATCTCGCTTCACTGATCAAAGGCATGGAGAGAAAGGAGCACGGAGCCAGGGCCAGCTATAATAATCTAAATAATTTGCAACTATTTCATGCTATGAGAAAGCTAAAAACACTGAACATCATGATGCTTTCCATTTGAAGTTGGAATTTTCAACTGGAACGCCCCCTCAAGTCAGACTCTCAACTTGGAAAGTCAGAGCAACCCCATCAGCCCTGACTTAACAATCAGGCAGTGCACGTAAACATTAGTAAAACTGTAAAACTTGCAATCTGTACTGCCACTGCTGTGTATTTGTGACTTGCTAAATGAGCTACGCACGGAGCACTGACCAGGCTCTATCCATGAACATGCAGCAGCTGTGTTTTTTAGGTGCAAAAAAAGTCAAGCATTGCTCAGAATTGCTAGTGATGCATGTTGCTAAGGAGCAAAACAAACCCTAATTTTCTTTGCTCTTCCGACTTTACTACTGGAACGTGCTCAACTCGAGAGTGACATCATTCCCAACTCTGACATCTGACTTCCGAGGCAAATGGAAAGCAACAATCATCTACCATAATTAGTTTCTGTTTAGCTTTGAAGACAACCTGCTGTTAATATGGCGTCCTTATATTCACGGTTCAAGCTGCAAATAAGAAATTAAAAAAGAAAAACAATGATATAGAGATAATGTGAATTAGCATGTCATGCAATATCAGCACAATCTATGTATATCTTGTTAATATTCCCCTTTTCTCCAGCTTTATAAATGAAACAATCAATTTCTATATCAATAGACATCTCATAGAAAGCCAAAGCTGTTTTTAATAACAACCTAATGCTTTTTTTTAACTGCACACATTGCAATTTACTCACCATGTTACTGCAGCTTTACAGCAACACGAAACCAGCTGGCACACATCACAGTAGACCCTCGCCTCAGCATGATGGAGAACTTGTGTCTCTTTTTTTGTTCCTGTTTTTTGGGGGGAGTGTCTTAGAGAATATGCACGGGCAAAGAGCAGATTTATAAAGTGTGAATGTGGGGGGTGAGTAAATGTAGCCCGCTCTGCTGTGTGTTTCAATCAGATTGAGCGGGTGCAAGTGCAGCACATTATTCTCCCCTGCTCTGCATAGCGCTGTGCTAGGCTATGTCCTCCTGCTGTATTACCGTGATGTATGACCCAACCGCTGCGCTGCGCCACACCACACCGCACACACTCCTAACACACTGTTCCAAACACCCTCTGTGGCTTTTTCATTCCACCTGTCAAACAGTTATTCATCTCTGCCTTTCTCCTCTCTGTCTCAGACCCTCCCTCCCTCACACTTGCTTATCTTTTCACCCACCCCTACATCTCTCTGCCTTACTGTATCCATCACTTTGTATGGTCTTTATGAGCATTCTTATGGCTTTGTTTTCTTCAAAAAGAACACAATATTGCAGATAGCTTATTGTGAATGATGCACATACTGTACATTATTACACCACATTCTGGCTGCATTTATGCCAGTCAAGGCTTTACTGGTAGAAGTAAAGTGAGTGACATAAATGCGCAATTTAAGCAGGATCAAAGCGCTGAGGGTGTTCGTCACATTTGTTCACTTTGCAGGGGGTTCTCTGACAGCGAGTGACTGCTCGTTCCATCAGCGCAATTTGATTGTATGACAACCAGTTGAAGACAAAGAGGAAAAAAGAGCCTATTAAGTTCCACAAAGTAAATGTGCACAACAACTTGTCAGTTCGTCGTGCTAAGAGATCTGAGACTTGCTAAGAGTAGGAGGGAAAGGGGTGCAAAGGTTAGGAAATGTAATCTGAGAAAGACAATTAAGGTTTTTATCAGTGAGGCTAATTTATCTCAATGGTATTTAGAGAGGACCGAAAGGAGGGAGGCTGCTGGAGGGAGAAACAGAGAGAAAAGGCTGTCAAACCTATTCCCACAAATTGCAGCTGCTTTCATTATCTATGGCTGTTAGCTACAGAGACACTTAATTAGGTGGTAGGTTGTGTGCTATTGCTCTGTCAGCATCTATTATTCTTTATTTATCCTATCCTTGAAACACAAAAAGATGAGAGGTGATGGTTGCTTTTATAATAAAGACAATCCTGACTTCTGCTTACTTCTATGTGAAAAACACATACATCCCAAGTAAACGATTTCAATCCTATTCCAAACCATCTCATAAGAGAATATGGGTGTAAATACATCATCATTTGAGTGGTAGAATCCCTCGTTCAAAGATACTTCCAAATGAAAAAAAAAAATAGACTGTGCAGAAAAAGTTTTTCCTCCTTCAAATTCCACTAAACCTGCCACAGTCAGAGTCTCCTGCTGAGAACCTTTGATCATGTGTGTTTGAGTGGAGGCAGGTGCTTCAGGCATCCGGTGTACATGAGCTAAGACCTCTTCCCTGGACTCCCCTAAACACAGACAGCTCAGTCAAACCTATAGCTCCGGTGCAGGCTTACGTACAACACCCAGGTCACAAGTTCCACATTTTTAATCACAATGTGGAACTGATTCAATTCATTTGGTCTGAGAGCAGATATGGAGCCATTATGTCCTATAAACAGTGTGCGGAGGTGGAGCCACACCTGAGTGCACTGGAAATGAGCAGAGTGCTCAGCTGTGGAGGAGCAAGGGGAGGGAGTGGGGCTCTCCTATTTAAAAACGTGGGGGCTAAACTTGATTAATCCATAAACTGATTTACTACGTCTGATAATGTGCTGGTAACACATCCACATGGGGACTTCTATGATTATATCAGTTATGGTTCACGGCCATCTAAGATAAGGTTAAGCTTGGGGCTAGGAGGAGGGAAGGCCCGTAATTGAATTAACATTAAGGTAATACCATGCTATGATTTCTACCAAGGTAGCCTATACAAAGTGTGACATGTAGCTTGAAGACACCTGGCACTGGACAGCTAGCTAATGGCCTGATTTTCTTTAACCAGTTAGAAGTCCATTTTCCGCTGACTGAACAAAATCATGGCTATGTAGCATGTTCTTCTAAAATTTCCAATTTAAGTTGACTTGACATTCTTATTTCCAATCATTATGTGTCTTGTACTGGGCTTTGGTGCAACCCCTCATTCATTCTCTGTCTGAAACAAGCTGTGACCTTGAAGGCCATGTTCCCTTTAACTTTTCAGCCCTTGAAAGCCTACTATGAGTAACTCTTCTCTGAGCAGTTTTTCAGGCCTGCTTATAGAACAAAATGGCTGGGTTTGCATCAGAAGTTAGTGAGGGTGGTCTCTGCCTATGCAGCTACCCTTGGAAAAACACTGAACCTATTCCAATTGTCGTCAAACCACATCTTTATTGATATATACTGAGGCGTCAAAACTCATTAAGGATACAGAGAAGGTTGTCAAATGTCGTCTTTATGGGGGAAAGAGTTAAAGCAGCTTTCTTCTTGGCTGCCCCTTGCAAACAGAATATTTGAACAGCTAGTGGAATGGCTTTGGTCAATCACATATTGGCATGGCTGCCCACAGTTTGCACGGAAGACACCAAATTGTCTGTGAAACTTGAAGAAGTGTGACACTTACCAGAAGTAGAGACTGTTCACCTTCAAAGTAAAAGTTGTGCCTTACCACTGAAACTTTTACTTTGAAGGCAAACGTTTCCAGTGTGTGTCGCACTTCTCACAGTTTCAGTACTGCTTAGCGAGTACCAGGCGAGTGTCTGCAGACAAGTTGGTCTGTTCCATACAAACTACAGGCGACTGTGGCAATCTGCTAGCAACCAAAGCAATCGCAACGAGGTTTTTGGTGCAACACCATATTCCTCTTTGCAACAGCAAGCAACCTCCTGCAACATGGGGAATACCTTTTTTCCCTAGTGACCTGTGGTTACCATGGGATCACTGACCGATCTTTAAAACTGCTTGACTGGGGCTTAGGTATCGATGTGACAGCGACAGCCAACAAATCTTCAGCAATCACTTGCAACTGGTCAGCGAGTCCACATTTTTCCTTAGCAACCGGTGGTTGCCAAGTAGTCGCTCTAAGCCTGTGTGACTGGGGCCTAAATACTCTTAATCTTTTTTGTAATGTACCCTGTAGAAAACAGTGCATCTTCCATTTGGCGTTAGACTATTTTACAATGACAAAAACTTTCAGACTTTATTTGGGTCAATGAAGGCAGTGATCCAACACATAGCTATTAAGAAAATCAAATATCCAATCTAATAGAAGTCTGCCAGAACAATAAAAGATCACAAACAGGTACTTCCATAGAAAGAGAACCAAGGACTGATATACTATTTGACAGCTTGCCTGATGTCAGACAGACTTGTCTATTTATTCCACTTCTTTCCCATCTTCAGTCTGACATTACCTCCACACGGATTCCATTTTCCTGACGCAATAGCAGACAGCTTGACATCCCTGTTAGTCTCACTAGTGTAAGTGATTGGTTAATCATTAGTCCTCCAGCGGCGATCATTGGATAAACTTTTTTTTTTCAAATGTGAAAAACTGCTTTTTCATGTCTCGATACAAAACAAATCAATCAACTTGGTGAAGTGGACAGATTCAAAGGTCTGGAACCAGGCAGGAGTGACAGATATAACTAAGAAGAAAAGAGAAAAAGTGTGAGCAGATGGATGGAGCATTAGGTGGCAGCTGATCTGAGAGCTCCATACGGAAGTGCACCGACATCACTAGACCTCGAGTGGAGATGGAGCAGGAATCCACTCATTAGCTTTGTGGCCATGGACAGATCGCCAGGATGGCATTTCTGGAATGTTTAACCAAAGCTTTGGAAGGCTTGAGGGATACTGAAATTATACACCCTCGCCTAAAAGCTGCGAAAGCCTGCAAGTTGTTACTGACAGCTCAGAAGAATGCAACTTATGCATCTGTTTACTAACACAAGTACTTTGTTCTAAACTCCAAGAGGGTCACGTTCCTCTACCAAGTCAGCTTCAATTCCCCATCAAGGTAAATGCTGTGTGAAAGTGTTCCCACACATTGGCACAGTATGACAGGAGCTGGTTTGAGTTTTCCACACTGATCAAAGAGAGTTGAGAGTGGAGTCTCATCTGCTCCAACACACACATGATTTGTGGGGCTTCATGGTTCACAGCGCGCCACATGCTGACGTCAGAGAAGATCAACACACGGAGCAGGGGACTTGTAAAAACAACACAAGCATTACGTCAACAGCTACAGAGCAGATACATGCTCTATAAAAACCCTCACACATTTACCTGCAAAACCAGGGGATTTTGTTGCATGGAAAGTTAAGTATTGAGATGGACTCCAAGGTTTTCCCGTCAACTACTAATTTTTAGGACTCTTTCTGATGAAAAAAAAAATAGGGAGCATGAAATGTGATTTTTTTTTTTTTTAAAGGGTCTGTGTGAACAACTAATAATTACAAGTTGTGAGATAAGAAGAGAGAACAAAGAAAACAAAAACACATCTTTGAGTGCGAAAAGCAGCTTCCCCACCACCATCACCACCTACCACCCCTTTGGGTCTGCCTCTCAGACACGTGTCATTAATCATTCTTTCTCTCAGGCTTGATTGATGTTCCCTCTCCCAACACGGCCATGCGTCACTAATCATTTCATATGAGACTGCACGCAAAAGTGGGAAAATTGACTAACCATTAAGAAACCATTTATTGCCAAAGGACAACATTAACTGGCTAACATTGACTGGTGCTTTCATTTAAAGTTCACCCTCATCAATGGCCAACGCAGAAAGAGTATTGACTTGAAGTCTGCTTATCTAGCAGTGGAAGAAATATCAGAAATATCTCAATCTATTTAATTTAGCAACTTTTTGTTTGCTACAGTTGCTCTTGGGCCGCTGTGGAGGAAGTAGATCCATATGAGCCATCCACTGCTGATTAAATTATTTTTTTCTCTTTGTTTTGTTGCCCACACTATTCTGCGTTTGGTCAACTGGCAGCCACAACACACACTCTCTAACACTAAAACAGTACCCTTGCCTGCTTCCAGTAGAGTTGCTGAATGTGTGTGTGTGAGAACGATAAGCTCAGACTGGGGGAATCCTGGGAAGGCTACGAGGCATTTTGTGAGTAATCTGACCCAAAGGGCAGGCTTAGGCCAAGCAATGAAGTAAAGGACAATGAGCCAGAGCAGTCGAGAAACTCATACACAGCGGCTGCCCCCAAATGACTTTAGACACGCTTCTATCCGCAGAAACAGATTATTGCTGTTTATCCTCTTTTCATTCCGCATTTTTACATGTGTGCAACTGCGTCGCTGGCCTGATAATGGCAGTTCTCCACACCTCTTTCTCAGCTATCGGCAGTCCAGGCGCTCCGATGTGTGCTTTTAAAAAAAAAAAAAAGAAAAAATCAATTGCTACAGCTGTGAGATGAGAATGTAATACTGAATACATTTTGTGTTTCCCCCTCTAATCTTCTCCCTCAACATGTCAGGCAAATTTTGCTGCCTCTGCCAAATCTAATATAACTGGCCCCCTTTCCCTACAATGTGTGCATACACACACACACACACACACACCCCCAAACAACTCCAACACATAAACAAGAGGACAGACTGGAAGTGGAGAGAGATGGTGGTAATCACAGCCAAGAGAAAATGCAATATGTATGAAAATACCACGTCAAAGGAAAAAGCGTATTCTTCCCCCCCAGAGGATAGACCACGCATGTCATCTGGATGCTATGTGTCCCCAGGCCTCTGTGTTTCCGCTCTTCAAACTCATCCACCGAGGTCTGAATTATTTGTGTTTTTGTATTGAGAGATAACACTTGCACACAACGCATTCAGGATTCAACCACACACCACTCTGCTCTCCCCCTGTGCGTCGCAGGTGAGTCCTCTCTACCTCTTCCCATCACATTTCCCATCCAGTTGCTTATCACCTCTCCCCTTGAAACACCTACACTTTCCCGTCTCAACAAAATCTGCCATTCGACTGCGGTTGGTAATTTATGCAGTGATTTATCCCACCACATCTTGTGACCACCTGTCAGGACGAGATAGCATTCTTGGTACTATTAAAGCAGAGCAATTACCAGCCAGGTGGTCTCCGGTTCAGTCAGCATCTTAACAGGTAGCAGACCTCCACCATGTAATAACTGTGGAAGTTGATATTATAAGCGGGTCTGCTGGAGTCCTAACCACTGGTATAAGAGCTCTGCATCGGAGAAATGCAAACACAGTTGTGTAGCTCGAGTGTCTTAGAGAGGATAAGGGAGAATAGGGGAACGACACTAAGGAAAAGCATCAAAGCATGAAGTCTGCCCATGTTGCAGATGGCTCAGGAGAGGCAGGAGAGTGTCGTCGTCTTTCTAATGACAGCCAGTTTAATTGAAAATCCACTTCTTTGTCTGACAGTAAACAATCCAGTGTGGAGATGCCGAGGCACTATTCCTTGGCTCAGTAGTTAGCCTTTCAGTTTCTCTTCTTAGTTTTTCACTGCTAAGAGACTAGAGAAAAGAGAAATGTAGCAGGAGGAATACAGAGAAAGCAAAGAGAAGAAGAGTATTAAAGGAAGGCACAGATATGGATGGTGTAAGAGTGAATTAAAGATTGGACTGAGATAAAGAGGCAAAACGATGTGAGGGTGGGAGAAAGAAGGGGGGAGAAATTGAAAGAATGGCTGAAGAAAAAGGGGAGGGGATGGAAAGCAGAGTGAAATCCAAGCTCAGCAGTCTTCCTCGGGCTCAATTTCCAGGACATGATTAGTTTGGAGTGATGACATGTAATGGGCAAAAAAAATTCTGCCTCTTCTACTGTCCCCTATTTTGTTCTCTTAAAGAAGCATTTTCCTGGTACAGAAGGCTGCTCTAATACTTAAAAGCTCTGGGGACTAATGGCCTTCATTCTCCTTTTGTTCCACAACTGTCATGCTCTAAAACTGCTACTAAAACAACCCACTAAGCATCTGACAGCATCTTCAGTTTTTTTTTTTTTACTGCAAAGCACATCTTGGAGTTCTAGCAAAGTTGTTCTAACTTCTTAATTCTTAGCTTAAAAGCTGGTCTTTAAAAAACGATATTCACCATCTGCTTATATAGAGCCCACACCATCATGTGGCTCCTCAAGCATCCCATTTGTTAGTTGAAATTGATTTGTATGGATCTCGAAGACCAATAATCACATCAGTCTGGCTTTTAACCTCTCGAAGACTCATTTGTTAGCATTGTACACTGTAACAATGGAGCCTGTTACTGTAAAGGACAAGCATTAGTTCTTGCATACATATACTGCCTTCAACAGGAAAAGGGATTGCATACTGTATTTGCTTAATGGGGTTTTTAGTGAGGCAGCTGAGGCTCAGATATCCAATAACTGCAGGGGGTCATAACTCAATCACCAGGTCCTCCACATGCAGAAGTGCCATTGGGCAAGACACTCACACCCCAAGTTGTTCACAAAGTCAGTTGCAAGTGCCTTGCAAAGCAGCAGAGCTGCCATTAGTCTGTTATATAAAACCACTAAGGTTAAAAGGTGCTATTTAAGTGCAGACCATTTACCATTTAATGGAAACAAAATGAAAGGGAAAAATTGTTGTCATAACGTTTCGATGAATTGTACATTCTTCTGGTTCAGAATGTTGCCTCAAATGTATACTATATCAATTTTCAAAGGAAGAATGTAGAGAGGAATAGATATACGAGAAACAATGAAAAGAGAAAAAGAAGGATTGGGCCATTTCTGCAGGGAATGTGATGACTGGCTGACACAAACACGAGCAGTGCCTAGCAAAACACTGTAACCAGCCCCTTGCAGAGAGCTTAGGACTATGAAAACCCAGAAGAGGACAGAGAACAAAGGGGAAAGAAAAGGCATGAATATATCAGGAAGAATGCTAATTGACTGCAAAACACTTGCAATAGGTTTTAGATTCCTGAGCTTCCCCCACATCACATCCCCTCCTCTCACTGTACTTGCCTTCCTCAACTTATAACCTCCTGCTTTTCCTTTCCTTTTATGTTCAAGTTATATCCCTTTCATCACTCTAGCAGAGCGGCACAAATCTATGTCCAATTTTTTTGCTGCCTTTCACATTTAAACACTTTACGCACCAGTATCAGGAAGCTACTGAACAAAAGTTTCTAAATTTCCACCTCTCCTTAACCTCATACAGACTGCTCCCTCCCCGACTCCCTGCTGCTACTGCAGAGTCCCAGACAGGGTGTCCTGGCCTGGCTCTACCCTAGTGAGCAACAACCTGGTCTCAGCCCTGCACAACAGATTGACTCCGTCTGTGCTAGCACCCCGGTGGCTAATGCAAATATAGTCCATCTGCTAATTCTAATCCATCCAAACTCAACTGATGTACAGGCACAGACGCACATACATTTGGGCATATGTGTTAGTCCTGAAGGAAGGGATCACATCCTATCTGATGGAGCACTATACTGTAAATGTGATTAATTGATACCATCATCATTGTTATAAAGCCTTTGTGCACCCTATCACCTGATGATCAATGAAGATAAATTGCCAGCTGCTGTAGCAGAATTTCTAAACATATTCTTGTCCCCCCCCAGGGTAGGTACATGCACAGCAATATCCTCTGAGAGAACAGCATCCACAGAATTTAAACTGCATCACGGATGAGGACCCAAGCGCACATGTACAGGTAGGCTAACATGCACGCATCAGCCACCACTGTAATGAATGTGAAAAAAAAAAAAAAAACATCCACACATGCACGCACACAGAGCCTGAGGTACAACATGAAAAGAGACTGAGTTTAAATGTAAACATGAAGAGGGAGGATCATGAGAACTCAGCGGTTTGGGGGTGCAAGGAGATTAGCTGCTGTTAAACAGAACAGATACATGTACTAAATATGCTGCAGAGTTGTTAGGCTAATCGCACTCATCCAGGGGATTAGCCCGTATACTTATGTTAGGGGAACCCTAAGCAAGCCAACACTGTAAACACATTAGTGAGCAAATTACAGAGTCACAGACAGAAGAAGCAGTGTCACCAAAATAAGAATAAAATCATCATCTCTGCATATAAGAGTGCAGAAAAGCAGGAGGGAATGTGCCCCACTGCAGTCTGGTATATGAATGTAGGCCAAGTGTGTATGTGTGGACGAGCATTTGCATGTTTAAGCGTTGTTATTTGCATCTTTTTGTGTTAGTGCTTAGGTGTATGCAAAGCAGCACACGGTGCATGAGCGTAAGCGCAGCAAGTGTGAGTGTGAGAGGGAGAGTGTAGTCAGTGTGCCGAGCCCCTGACTTTGCACATCTCACGCATGCCGGATGAGTTCTTTCTGCATAATCTCATTTAAACCCCCTTCACACACCATAATTCAATTCTCTCTTCTAGACAATGACCATGTCATCTTAATCTGGCAGGTAGATTATACAGCATCCCACACAAGACTGCTAATGCCGAGGAAACGGCTTGGGCTATTGTACGCTCCTTCAAGGTTGGACGAGCTGCTATAGATTGCTTTAGAGGATTGCTTCTGCCACTCATGTTTTCCACCACTGGTTTCTTGCCTTTAATCTCAAGAAGTTTTTCCCCCTCTTTTCACCATCTGGGAATCCTGATTATGTTTTCTATGGGTTTGATTGGTTAAACTTGAATAACCCCAATGGCATGCTGCTCATCTGTTTACGTATTCTTCTGAATACTCATTAGTTATCGCGAACAACAGCTACCAATGCGTGGGCCTGTTATCACAGGAAGGAGCTTTGTTCTAACCCTTCAACATTACACACTAACACTGACCAAAAGACAGACCTGTTGTAAACATTTGCAGGTGTTAAGGCACGGATGCGCCGAGAGATATCGAACTGGCACAGCTCATTTCTAGCTTATGAACTATAGCTCTCATGAGACACAAGTGGGTAATTGAGCCAAAACAAAACCAGCTAATAATCTGTATTTCTACAAATCCTGTGAGACAGTGAATCAGATATAATTAGAAATTTTAATTACTGTCAGTAATCAGCTACAACATTTAGATGCCATGGAGTGGCAGGTGTGAGCACACTGGTTGTCTGGCGGTGAGGACCTGATGCCGCCCCATCAAGTCCCCCCAGCCTGCTCAATCGGATTAGGACTAAACCATTCAGCCATAACAGGGCCTTTAAGACCTCCCTCATACCTTAACCACTTATCCTGCCTTGATCCACACAACAAGGTTTCCTAAAAACTAAGAACAACATCACTGTTTGTCTTGAGGGGACATTTTAGGAAAAAATAAGGCCAACTTAGTGGTGACTAATAAATAGAGAAATGAAATGCTCATCATCCAGTCTGTAAACCAAACAGACCTACAGGCACAGTCTAAACGTTGGAGCTGGAGCCTCAGGATCACAGAATCACTAACGAACTGTGATATAGGGCAGTGTTATTAGAAATGCACAACAGCACTACAATAGCCTATGATTTTACCCTCCAGCCCTCCTCCAGCTAATGAAAAGCAGAGACACAACAACATTCCTAAGATGATGGATACAACAAACAGATACCAGCACAAACACAAGAGCCACACAATGAAAACAGCATTACAGTCCAACCACAAAGCCCTGGAATATTGTAAAGAATAGGCAGTGTACAAAGACAGTCATGAAATTTAGCTTATTCTGTGCACAACCACAAGTCTCACTGTAAATTATTAGTTTAGAGTTCCCTTTTAACCCAGCACATTTAAATCACATCTGGTCTATGGCTGTTACAGAGCAAGTCTAGTTTGACTGTTAATATACTGCACCAGGTCTCTCCACAGACCCAGAACCAGCCCACCACCACTGAAGCAGACTGCAAGAGCACATGCTAAACTGTGATCCAAGCATCTACGTTCATCATGTGGCATTACTGAGCTCAGGCAGCAATCACATCAGTACAGTTTCCTTTTTATCCTCTGAGCATTTGTCCCTTCAGAAGAGATCTGACTGTAAAGCAGAAGGTTTCTCCTGCCTCCAGGCTGTTCCTGTGGAGGTCCTCTCCTCCTCTGATCAATCCCCTGTGTCCCTTTGTGGCTCGTCCAACAGACCAGCCAAGCAGACAGGCTCAGTCAGACCTGCTTTTAGCTTACTTTTGTCTTTTTCTGTTGACCAGAGGGAATGCTCTCCAGCTGGACTAAGTTTGCCTCTCCGCTCTTTATCTCCCCAGTTGCAGACTGCAGTTGTTTTTGGGTGACACATTACTGGATTGTCCTTGCCTCGTGAATATGGATGTGTATGCTGGGGAGAGCGCCAGGGTGCTCAGTACACTGTAACCTCAGAAGAATGCATCATCTCTTCGCCGCAGAATATGTCTCTGTGTTCATTTCTCTATTGTGAGCTTTTTAGAACAATGCAGATAGTGTGAGCCAGCGCTGGAAAGTGGTCTGTGGTGCAAGCAGGTGTCTCCTGACTTGATCCCAGTGGTCCCATGTCGAGATATTCTTCTGATACCCTAGTACATCTTGTTGCTTGGAGGATGTGGTAAGCAGAGGCCAAACTGGGCAACCTGAGAGGCCCCTAAAGATCAGGTCTCAGCACTAGAAGCATGTTAAAACACAGTAAGCAATCTGTTTTTCCAGATGCTGTGGAGTGTACAGAGTAGTTTATAGTTAACATTCTGGACATGTCTTCATTTATTTACTTTTCCTAATTGAAATCTATTCAATACACATACCAGCAAATTTAATTCCTTTATTTCTACAAGATTTTGAATAAAACTAGTAAGTGGCTGCCATCAAAGCATTGTAAGATGGTGACAGAGTACATCTTACAACGGTGTGATGGCAGCCGTTCCCCAACTCTCTGCGAATAGTACTCATGGGCATTGATCAATGGTCATTACAGTTTGCATTTTAACGATCATGAAACTGAGCTAGTAGCTCACTGTTAGTGAATGGTGCAGGTTTCGGTCATTATTAAACTGTACTGCTTATAAGGTGGGGTGACACTGAAGGAGCCACTTGGATGAGCGATGAAACGTTTCTCCAGCTGATGAACAGAATCAGCGTTCTGGGATTTCCATACCTGGATTATTTTACATACATCAATACATATTGCTAGATAGCAAGATAGTGTAACACTACTGTTATCTTCACGGACAAAGCATGAAGGCACATGAAGGCACTTGATCTACCAAGCAGCCAAAGAACTATAAATGGAATAAATTCAGAATTAATTT
Organism: Heterochromis multidens; assembly: GCA_015108495.1. NCBI lineage: Eukaryota > Metazoa > Chordata > Actinopteri > Cichliformes > Cichlidae > Heterochromis > Heterochromis multidens. The sequence continues at coordinate 55,521 of VUQS01074237.1, read as the reverse complement.
GTTTATGGACTGATCTGTTTCCGTCAGCAACTGAAAAATAAAGAAAATACGGCTGCTTTGCCAATCTTTTCCACTTTAACTGTGGACAAAGATGTCAGATAAATGGAACGGGCCATTTTGTGTGTGAGAAGCTGTTTGATTTTATGATATTCATCCAAGTTTGTCTTTGTACTTGTACCCTGCTGAGTTTTCCAGTCGGAAACTGAAACCTCAATTTCTATCCTTTGGAAGACTTTTACTGCAGTCAGAAACACTTTTTTTTTTTTGTTAATTTATTCTCCATTTCAGTGTTTTTAAATTTCATTTGCTGTTTCCATCAAGTTAAACTAAAAAAATAAATAAATCATGGCTCACACTTATCCGAAGACATCTAAATTAGGTCTGTATGCCATCCAGGTTTTATCCTTGTTCAGTGTCCCATATTCAAAAGGACAAAGCAGGCTTTTCAAACAGAGGCAGGGGTGTGCTATAGAAAGGGAAACGGGACTCTCTATACAGGAGGAAGGTCAAGGATAAATATAACCTCACCTCTCACTGCCCATTCTGTGTCTGCCACCAGTTTTACTCAACCGAGGTCCCAGTTGCACTGTAGTCACAACCAAATAGACAGCTGGCAGTCAGTTATGTTCCCACATTTCACACTGTGAACAAGGTCCCTTACCACCTAGCAATGTCAAAGGCACCATTCAGACACCCCTAAATATTTAATCAGGACAAGTAGAAGGCAATCTTCTACATCCACAAGCATTAAACATTTAATACCCGGCTGACATGATATCTAGTCAGCCGAGACTTAGTCAAGAGACGCGAGCAATGGAGAGCTGCAGGCACATATTCTTTCCTAGTTAAAATACACAAAGAAAAATCTCACAGCAAAAAAAGACAGAACACGACATTCTGCCAAGCGCAGGTCAAAGTTAAGGAACAGCCACACCCACGCAGTGGTGTAATAAACCACACACACAAACTGGCAAAGTTAAATTTCTATACAAACATATATCACGCGTGAGAGGTGAAGCAGGGAGGAGGCTTGTGAATCCCATCAGTCATGGCTTTAGACTAAGGTTAAAAGCAGAGGCGGCCAGCTACTGCCAGCACACAGAAACCAACCAAGGACAGAGGGGGAAGTCTGAGGGCAATATACGGGGAACAGTGATATATGACGTCACAAATCTGCACTGGGCTTGATTTGTTCTCATTTGTCGATACAACTCACAACCCATCTTTCCAAATAAACAACATCCTCTGGGATATTACACATCTGTTTTCTGGTCTTCCTTTTTATGCTGCTGCATACGTGAACAAAGCTGTATCTGTAACACTTCTGTGGCTCTGGACAGAGAGGCGCAAAATCTCACTCAACCTCCTGTGTGTATTTTCTGTAACTCTGCATTGTTGCTGATGCTTTTTTTTCCCCACAGTCTTTAAAATTAGATTTGAAATCTCAAGGCGACCCACGCCTGGTCAAATAAAGAAAACTGAAATTGAAATTGCTGGCATAACATATCAGAAACTCAAATCTAATTGATGGTGGTCAAGGTGTTCGCAAAGTTTTCGCAAAGAAATATATGTATGTCTGGAATTGCTGCCTTAATTTCTTAAATCCTTTTTCATTCAGGCATCTTCAGCTCCACAGTGGTACAGAAGGTCAAATATAAGAAATAAGAAATAAGAATAACTTTATTGATCCCAAAGAGAAATTCGTGTCCACACTGTGGACATATTTTTAATGTGTCCTGTCCACATAAAACAACACACATCAGAGCATACACTTAGACAGAGAACCTGAATTTTTGCAGTGAATGCAAATTTGTCCTGTATATATAATCAAGTGACTGAATTATTAGGTCCCTAATTCTATAAACGAACACAGTGTCTTCAGTGTCTGGAGAAAGGTGACGTGTGTGGTCCAAGTCAATAGTATCAAGTGGAGAGCATACAGTGTACACCATGCATTCAGACAGACAAACACACACACATACACACATACAGTATAGAGACACACACAGGATACAGATGCAGATACTGGAGGTGACCCAGCGCAGTGACAGGGTGGGACGTGACTTGATTAAGAATGGAGAGGTAAGAGTGATAAAGTAGCACCTAAATCCACCCACATCCTGTGACCCTGCAATAAGTCAAACAGCAACGACAGGCACATACAACATAAATAACCCTGTCTGAAGTCAGCTTGGAGTGGCCCTCCCTTTCCTTGGGTTTAGAGTCATTGTTTAGCTAAATGTGAGACAAAAAGAAAAACTTTGCTTTAGGGAGAACAAACACCGGGGGGACGTACCCCAGTACGTATAACAACTAATAAGTCGCTAAAGGCGGCTAAACCCAACTTTCTGCTCTCCTGAGTCACACGCACAAACTCTGAGAAAAACATAAATGGCTCACACACCCAATTCTCCAACGCCTACTTGTGTTAATTCATGCAATCACACCCAAATGCATCATGTGGGGTTAATAGAGCAGGTGTCCATTGCAGAGCGCTCTCCGCATCCTTGGCTCCCTAGCCAATATTCCGGGCTAATTTGAATAAAAAAAATCTGCAAACATTTGCTGGACGATTCAGGCTAATGTTCAATCTGCTGCTCTTTGACACAGTGCCACCACGCATCTCATTTCCATTCCTGAAGGCTTACCACAAACCTGCCAGCGCTGCAGAGTCATGTGGTAGAAACGGAGCAGTGGGGGAAACTGAGGGATGAGGAAAAGGGAGGAAAATGGAATGACATGTTTTTATTTGTGTAGACAACAACTCGTAAGCATTCAGCTTGAAAAATAATGGGAACGGTACACGTAGATGTGTCCGCAGAATATCATCAAGGTTACAGAAGAAAACAGAATTCTGATACTTGCACAAAAAGCACATATATTTGGAAGAGATGTAATGGGGAAAATGCATGAATTTAAACGGAGTGTCTTGCAGTTTGTGGGTTAATACTCACCATATGTGCTGGTATTCTCAAGACGCTCTAGGAGGAATGGACACATATACTATATATCCATCTAGGCTAATATATAATTGTCTTACACACACAAGCTCAAACCTCCTAACCTCCCAAAACATTAAAAAGTGAAAGAGAGAGGCAAACGACAACAGCGAGATAGTCTCTTTTAGAAAAGTAATAAATGAGGGGAGAGGATGGAGGCAGGAAAACATGCTCCCGTGATGATATACCGCTTTCTTTTATGCATAGCAAAAGTTTCCACTCAATTTCCTCCTCTTATTTTGGCACCATACTGAAGATAATATCTCTCTGTGTCTCTTTTCTGTTTCAAAGGGATGATGAGGGTTGCATAAAATTAGCTACTTGATAGGGAGACCGTGACCAGGGGCAACACGGAGGACCTTGTTTCCAAAGAGTCTCGACACACTCCGCTCAACCCCCCATATCCCCGAGTAACAACTCAAGATCAGATAGAAAAGGGAGAGGCCTGTTTAAAATAGCACCCTACAGACACTCTTCTGAATTTTTGAACAGCAGCAAAAGAAAATATATAGGGCATAAAATCACGAGCTTAAATTTTCTACATGCTGCGTCTGTTTTAGAATCTTCTAACACCAAAACCTAATAAAGGCTTGAGAGTGTATATTATGAATGTATATTGTTTGTTGTTGCCAAAAGGAAGCAGAAGCTCTTGTCAAAAAACCAAAGAGGTGAATCTGTCATCTCACACGCTTCATGCACTGAAAAATAGACAGGTCCGAGTCTTAAATGCTTCATCTACTTTCTGGTATCCAAGTCCAATTACACTCGTCCCACCAAGCCCTTTCTTTCCACAGCCTCACGGGCTGTCAGATTCTGATATGGAGGGCGTTGCAATATTGAAGGTCGGTCAGTTCGCACACTTAACCTCATTTCCCCACCACTCTGCTCTGCCTCTCCCAGAAGAGCTTTTTGATTGGTGTCCATTTGAAAAGCGGGCTTTGGGTTTGACGGCTGGTGTGCAGGAGATCAGAGCAGTCTCGGCATAGCCTGAGAAAGGAGCTTTTCGGAGCATGACTCCTGACTGTAGCCTGCTATAATGGTTTTCAATTAACCAAGGGAAAAGACTGAGAACTAATCTGGGCTAGCACAGGAGAACCATTCATGCAATATTCATGTACACAAACTAATGAAAGCCCAGATTAGCCTACATATTTACATGGGGTCGGTGCTATGTCGTCCACACATTAAAGGAGTGCGTTGCCAAGAGGAGAGAATGAAAAAGAGGAAAATTGTACACTGGGAAACAGACTCAGAAAGAGAAGAGATAATGAAGTGAAGAGAAGAGATCAAGAAAGAAAGAAATCAAGAGGAAAAAATGGTGGGGGTCAATGAAACATGAGGAAGACCTTGAAAGAAAAGGAAATAGAGTCACAAGATAAAGGGGTAAAGAAAAGCTAGAGGAGGTGCGACTCCTCAAAAGGAGATTAAGGATCATCTGCATTTTGTCCTTTCATCTGCTTTTGCCGTAATCATCCCTCTCTAAAAGGCAGCCCCCCCCCCAAGACACTCAGAATGACACCAATCTGAATGAGTGATCTTGACAAATTGGGCTGCTTGAGCAAAGAGGGTGCTCTTTTGACTGAGGAGAGGGCTGCAGACAGACAGCGGGGCAGGACAAAGATATAACTGTAATTGGCTGCTACGCTCTCCTTCCCCTAATCTGCTGCCATGGAAAGTAGCTGGACTGGAGAGCCAAAACCGAAAAAGTCTGCAACCAATAATTTCAATAACGTTTCAAATGCATTATTGAAATGTGCATCAGAACAATATGAGAAATTCATTTGCGAGCCTTAGTAGGTCACAAAAGACTTAAAAGACTTCAAAGCTGGATTAATGTGTGACTGGACATAGCAATTCCACACTGGCTAACTTCTTACCAAGCATTAACGCTGTATGTCAAACAAGGAGCTAATCGTGGGTTTAGTTTGAAAATATCCTTTGACCTTTTGTAGAGGTCCCAGAATTAATTTTATGCTCCACAGATATCTAATTTTATGCTCTTACGGACTTATACATTTGCAGAATAATGGAAATGTCCTGATATTTTTCTTCACTTAGGAAACCAGTGAGCCCAGTCCACTGAGGAAAAAAAAAAGCTCTGTGTTAAATGCCTGATTCTATTTCATATTACAGCCAGTGTATAAGATGCTTGTGTACACAAGCTGATGACTCTACAATGAAACGAAACACAGCAAGAGGGAAATTTCTGGCTCTTAATCTCTGATTCTCTTGTTTCCAGAACCTGGGGAGACTAATGAATTCACACTTCTACTAATGTGCTGGGCTAGCAGGTTCTCCTCCCTCCCCCCTTCACTTTCTTCTACCTGCCTCAACTTTTGGAAATGAAATGTGAGAAATGGGCCAATTTACAGCTAAGGGCTGTTTCTTCCTAAGAGACAGAGACATAAAGATGGAGTACAGAGGATATGCAGAGGTAGATGAGGGGGTTTGGATTTAGACAGAGAGAAAA
>VUQS01074237.1:12308-42425 GCA_015108495.1 Heterochromis multidens | reverse complement strand
CATGGCTTTGTTAAAAAAAAAAACCAAAAAAAAAAAACCCTGTATACTGTATCCTGCTGCTTATTGTGCACAGTGTTTGGCTGCAGGCTGGAGCTGCATTTTCCAACTACTAAACGCTTTGCCAGTGAAGACAGGCCTTTATTGTGTGGACTGGAAATTGGAGGAGAAGAAGAGACATAGAAAGCAATCAATAGCAATCAATAGCCAAGGCAGCAAGTGTTTTCTGTGTTTCTTTGTGTTTGCACGCATAAATGTACATGTGTGCTGCCTCTTCAGAAAGTGTGTAAGCTGTACTGTGGCCCCTTGCCCTGTCTTTGATCTGTCCCTTCCTAAGAGATTTCAGACTTACAGGCTCTAGCCTGCTAGCTAATGCTGGGCTGGCTAAGCCAAGTTGAGCTGCGTGGGTGCCACCTACACACTGCAGCTTTCTGTCTCTACTTCTTTCAGCCTCGTTTCAACACCTCCTCACAGCACCCAACACTAAGTGCTCACCCTCATCTCTGGCTATGTCACTATTTATGCTTTGCTTTCATTCTGGTCCCTTTTGTTGGTAAGGAGATGAATTCAGTGTTGATTTGTTTTAGTTTATCTTATTTTTAAATGTTTATTTCCTGAAACAATATCCCACAGATGATCAACCAATCCGAAAAATCTAAAAATTTCAACCAATCCCTGAGCTGAACTTCATGAACTAGCAAATTTCTTACAAACAAAAAAGAAAAGAAACAAACAAAACAAGATTCAATTTCTAAAAAAATCCTTGGGATGTTATATGTGTGGCTACCAGATGAATAAATATCTCATTATCAGCACTTTCTTTTTATTTCCAGATACAAAATGTGGAGGTAAACAGAGGATTTGAACCTTTATTGTACAATCTGCAGTTTATTGATCCACTTATGAGGTCAACATTTCAATTTGTTGCTTTATGAACAAACACCTGCAGTGCAGCATTATCATCAGCATTTCTTGTACTTTGTATTTACTGCTAAACAAAAACAGTAAGCATTTTAAAATCCTGACATTATCATTTACTTTAAAACACTGTTATGTCCACAGATATACACATGTCCTGGCATGACTGTAGATTCTTTAATAAAGTTTTTTTTTTTTTTATTGAATCTGTTTAATGTAGCTGTTTAAAAAAGCAAGGTCACATAACAAATACTGTGCAGTTGCAAAGAAAATCATTGAACTCTGTAAAATTGCCAGGTTTTCTGCAAAGATTACTCACAAAATGCGGTCTGAACTTTATCTAAGTAACAATTATACATTAATAAAATCTGACTAAACAAAAAGTTGCACTTTTTATGTCTTTATTAAACACATCACATCACACGCACTGCAGGCTGGAAAAAGTACACTAATTTATTTAATTGTAGAACATCCCTTAACAACAACATCCATCAGACATTTTCTGCAGCTACTTATGAAACTCGTGCAACAATGAGGAGGATTTTTTAGCATCTCAGTTGCGTTAAGATCAGGGCGCTGATCTGACCTGGCCATTGCAGAACATACATTTTCATCTTTTTCAAACATTTTTGATTTGTGTTGTGTTTACTTGTGTGCTTTAGGCCATTCTCTTATTGCACAATTTAACCTAAGGCCATAGTCTGCTGCCCTGTCATTCTCCTGTAACATTTCTTGATATAATATTTAATGTATTATTCTGTCAAAATTGTATGATGTCCAGGCCTTGAGATAGAGAGCAGCCCCAAAATGTAACGCTCTCTCCAGCAAGCTTCACAGATTGGAGGTTATGGTGTTCATGTGTAATGAATTTTTGCTCCAAAAATATTGTAGCGTATTTCATTGACACTTGAAAGAAAGGTTTTAGCAAGTTGTAGAAATTTGTGCAGGTGTTTTGTTGTTGATTTGTTTTTATCCAACTCTTTCAGGATTGGATACAGCACTTTTGGTTTGATCTTTGCAGGGCGCCCACTCCTAGGGAAAGTCCTGAATTTTCTTCCGTTGTAGACAATTTATCTGAACACCCAGGCCTTTGGAAATCCTTTTGTAGCCTTCCCCAGCTTTGTGCAGAGGCACGGCACACCAATCAGTCTTTGTTGAGAATAGCCAAACTTGTCAGAAAGCAGATTTTGTATTTCCTTTTTCTATGTGGAGGGACACCTATAAAATCCATAGGTCCCTTTTCATTTCCCTAATTGAAACACACAACTCCAAGTAGTTTTTGAAGAAACACAGAGGTTGACTTACTTTGTCCAGCACTGATGGATTTAAACACCTAGCTGAAATCTGATTGGTCCTGGAAGTGCCCTTTTCCTCTCATGAGACTGTCATTTGACTCACTTCAAATTCTGTGGCTGGCTCTTACAGATTTTTAAACTTCACATATAGTGACACAATTTTCATAACAATGATACTGCGATCACACAGTGTGGGAAGGAACTGTTAGTACTGGGAAAGCCTGCCAGATTAGAATCATGGTAATATGAAGCACTTCAGTGTGCATTACTTGCTGCTGTCACTGAATTTTAACATTAAGCAGCTAGCTGCTGTTAAATACTCTCAAAACTGGAATGTAGGTAGCTGGCCAAATTTAGCTAGTTCTTACATAAAACTGCTACTAAAGTAATTTTTTTGTGTCTCTGCCATCTCTGCTCAATATAGTTTTTTTCCGCTCTAAACTGTTTATATATACTGCTCTACTACACATTAGTAAGTGATGTGTACTGACAACTTGAGTTGCTGGTTATATAATGCTTAGTTTGTCAGTATTTTATGTAACAGATATTTGAAAAAAAATATTATGGGACTATGGTTTCAATGCACCCTAATATGAAATACAATAAATATGATAAATGTTAAAAGTTGTTATTTTGTCATATTTTTTAAAGGGCTTGGACAACATTTGCAGAATATATGCTTTCCAGGGCATTCAGTAATTGAAAAGTGCAACTGTTAGTCAGACATTAGGTTAATCAGACTAGCCAAGCCTGCGGCACTTTTTTGCTTCACTCATGAATGTATGTATGGTTAATTTATCTTGTGATTCTTCGTTATACCAATGTACATTTTCATTGTATGATTCAAAGTAATCACATTACAGGCAGAACATGTAGTAGCTAGACATCCCGCATTGCTGTTTACTTAACATGTTTTTAAAGATATGCATGACCACACACTCCACTGGCAGTTACTGTAAAGACCTTTGTTAGTTGCTGAAGTGGTAGCCCACAAAACACTAGTAAAGTAAAATCTTACATAAAATTTAGCAGTACCTGCCATAGGGTTCATGCAGTCCTGATGGTTGTCAAGAAACATCTTCAGCTTTATTGGAATAAATTATCATCTGTTCAGCTATATATCTGTAATATTTAAGGACTTGATTTCTAATTCTTCATTCCATATTTAGTGGTGATTTGAACAAATTAAGACAAGGTAGCTAATTAAGACAAGGAAAATGACATTTACTTGAATTAAGTCAAGCAGTCTCACTTTGTCAGCACTAGAAAATAAAATGCATACTCAAAACTGTTCAGACTAGTTTAAGAAATATTTTTTACTTATGTAGAAATTAAGGGTTAATAATGTTAGTGTAACTGGCTGTGGACTCAGAGGTTAATTAAAACAATTGCTAGTCCGTGGATATTTTTTTCCTGGTGTGACCTTGCTGGGGATCATTGCCAAACAGAAGTCTCCCCAAGGCATGTCTGCATGCAGGTCCCATGAAACCAAAAGCAAATGCTGGCGTGGCTTCTTTTGTTCCTCGAGGTAGCAGGCAGACACAAGCGGTCACTTTATAATGAGCAATTGCAGTGTGGGCTGAGTAACCTTCAGATTTGCTGGAGCTTAATGCTCACAGTATTTGGCAACATGATATAAATTCCATCTAATGATTTCAATACACAGAGAAACAGTGGTAATGAGAATGTTTTATTAAGCTTGCCAGTCAACACTCAGAAATCACTTGGTTAAATTATATCATAACTGGTACCGACTCTGGAGTGCAGCATTTTGCAGGGTCTTTAGACATATACTGTAAATGACAAGACCAGGACTGAATTTTACACCAGAAAGTTCTTAGACTTTGAATACTTTGGGTAATCTAAACTAATGTATGAGTTTAAAATTAAAGCAGAAACCTTTTGCAATATCATTTATGACTACTAGTGCTTTTGTTTAACCACTTCTGCACTATAGACCTTGTGTATGTCCAAGTTCTTTATATAATAATAAGACCAAAGATGGGGCTTAGTAGCATAAAGCATAACTGAGTAAGACAGAAGGGTGAAACTTTTTCTCGTCCTTTACATTTTAATTGAGAACAAGTTAAGCTGCTGATTTAATCTCTCTGACTCTTCAATGAGAGGTAGCCATGTGAAAAACTTGCATCTGTACCATAACCTGACTCTATTTCTCTGCAGACAGTGTTTACCAAGGCAGGATTTGTGCCTCTGTATGTGTCAGTGTGTATACCAGGGTGTCTGCATGCACATATATCTGTCTGTTTTTGGTCCTATTCCCAAACTCTCTAGGGGTGAATCTGCCTTGTCTACCAGTGCCTTTTTCCCCCTGAGGTACTGTGAAGTAGCATTGTAGTATTGGAGGTGCTGGGGGAATTCACAGCAGGTGCAGCTCTGTTATTAAATATCACTCTGCAGTAAAAAATGAGAAGTAACTTCAAGTAACAGTTCCCTAAAAGACACTCTCTTTTGTCTGAAGAACAAACTATTAAAGTATAAGTGGATTATATTCTCTGAGACTTGGGATATTTTGTCACATATAAAAGACCATATATGAAAACATGAGTTCAGTGAACAGTGTTGTTCTGTAGTTTCTTCAGAACAAAAACAGTGATATCAGTGTGTGTGGGATGTGGTCCTGCGTAATATACAGAATTTCAGCTTTTGGCAGTTAAAATCCAATTCATTATTAAAAGTAAGCTAGGTATTTAATTCCTGACAACAGCTTTCACTGTGTGTATTAATCCGTTATTAATGTTATTAGTCCAGTGATTGCTTGTTATCAGATGTAATCACCCGCAGCCTCACTAGTACACAGCCACCCCCAACCAACTAGTCAACTCAATAGGCTGTTATCACCTCATTTCAGGTTGGAGTTGCTAAAACGAAATATAGATTAATCTGTGGAAGGACTAGTTGCCATTACTTCAGTGTTGTTTTACCAACAATATGTACAAGTTGGACTGCAATACAGTTTCTCTAACTAGTGACCAAAGAGTCAGGTTGGCAAAAGTACATTGAGGCCACTGTCTATATTGTCAGTTCCACTACCTGCAGCTTTAGTGAAGCAGGCAGCGGCAGACAGAGTCTCTATGACATGCCACAATAGTAATGACAGAACCAAATTGGTCACCAGATTCATCCTTAGGCAGCAGGGGAGGCTGGGGCTGTGGTGGTGTCAAATCAGGCCACTAGACTCAAGTTTGAGATCTATCTTTTGCACTTCTGTTTTGCTTTAACTTATTGGTTTGTTTCTGTTTCACATATTCCCTTTCTAGGTTTCAAAAGTTCATGACTTGGTTCAGGAAAAAGCTCCCATTTGGCTTAAAATAACCACTTTCAAGACCTTAGATGGTGGTGTTCTTTAAAAAAAAAAAAAATAAATAAAATAATGCAGGCAGGGAATTTGACGTCTCAAGCCAGTTCATTCAAACTACCAGACTGGGACTGAGTTTTCAAGGTATGCCTTGAGGCTAAGACTGCAGACCAGAACGATCCTCAAACCACCAGAAAATCTCCCAGTGCTTCTGATGGGCTTCCAGGTGTGTCGTTAATCAAATGTTAGAAAGCTCAGTTTTCTAGGTTAGTAGGGTGACCACCAGAGTCCACTAGAAATTTTCCAAATTCAGGGTTACTCTGTGTTTACTGATGATCAGAACAGATGAACCCTAGTATATCAAAGGAAAGAGCCTACTGGCCTTTGTATGGGAGTGATTACAGTTATTCAATGGGTGGATAACATGTATTAGTTATTCTGACAAAACAAAACCTGTTCCAAGAAAGGGCAAAAGAACTCAAATAATGAGATCTGAATGTCTATGCCAGCTGGCCTCTTTGACAGCCCTTACTGTTGCTCACATCCTACAATAACTGCTAAAAGCTCATGTGGAAGCATTTGTGCGACAGAGACAGAGAGAGCGACAGAGAAAAACAGCTTTGTGTGTTTCTGAGAATACATCTGTGCAACTGTCTGTGTTAGAATGGGAAATGATCAATTTAAGCAAAGGTTTGCACAGAGGAGGGAAACTAGACCCAATCTTGGCTCAGTTACAGATTGAGTCAATATGAAAATCAGTGAGCTGCTGGGAAAAGGCAACCCTGAGAATATTTTTTCATGCAGCTTAGAATAAAAAAAAAAAAAAATTTAAAAAAGCAGCTGCAGCATTTTATGAATATATCACATATTTTTTTCACCAGGATTTAACACATTCATAATATACTTTTACCAAAAATGGAACTTGTGATGGCAAATGGCAAAGCATTCATCAAATTTTAATAACCACCACTTTAATAATAAAAATAGGCAGGAATTTAATGTCTGTGCTTTTCTCAAAAACCATGAGAAGGTCAAGATTCCATGATTTCAACACCAAACACAATACCTGGAGACCAAGCTGACCAAAATCCAACTAACCACACATTCAACCACACATCAGCATCTTTTCAAGAAAGTGTAAAACTCCTCTGAAGACACTGAGAATGCACTGTGGAACACCACAGTATGATTAGATTTTGCACCTTGATTTGATTGTTTTATGCCCCACTTTAAGCCAAACTTCTTACAGAGTGCTGAAGTATTTCCTTCAGACCTCAACATATCCAAACAAAAATCTAATTTCTAGGTGTGAAAGCTTCTTCAAAAATCATGTGTGCATACTATAGGCTACACTCATTACAGAAGACAGGCATCCTGAATATCCCATGGGGTATTGTAGCACAAAGAGGTGAGAGAATCATGCTTGTAGTGATCTTGCCATCTGTTACACTATGATTGATTTCTGCAGCATCTGGCTGAACACTTGCCTACATTTCAATGACCTGCATCACACACTGCCTCTCTGTCCCTGTCTCTATCACAGATATGTACATATGCTCGCACACAGACAGCCTGCTGCTCACACACAAACACACATTCTTATGTTAATCTCCTTATGAGGGCCCCGTACTGACAATATAAGCCATCAGAAAATGTTTTTTATTATCTATAAGTACGGATAGATTTCTTAAAGCATACAGAAGTCTCTTAAACCAGCATTTTTTCTAATGGCAATTGGTGAAAGGAAGTCTGATTGTGTACAAGTCTATGAGACAAAGACCCTGCTTAAACATTTTTTTTTATTATGTTTAAGTTAAGTGTTTAAGTTATGGTTTTGAAAGAGATGCTATAGCAGGATATTATTGAAGGCATAGCTACATTTTGATTGACAATTTGCTACCATATGGAAAGCATAGAGTCCTGCGATTCTTGGTCAGATCTAGCTCTCACTCAAGATATTTGGCTTCCAAAGAAAATGCAACAGCTTAAAACATTAGTCCACAAACCAATTAGTGACGTCATGTTGGCAATGCTCATCATTTATGACTTAGGCTACGACTACAAAATTCAAATAATATACTGCTGATACAACCAACATCCACTGAGCGACCAATAAGCTAATGAATCATACATCAAATAACTGTCACAGTTATAAATCCAGCAATTATAATGAAATGGAATTCAATCAGATCGATAAGCCGGCCTGCTGACGAAGAGAAACACAGAGAAAAATGGTTTAACAAGCTCATATTTTCACAATAGATGTAACAGAGCTCAAAAACAGCAAAAAGGACTATAAAATGAAATAACCATACACCACACACATCACGCAACTTGATTCTAGTGTTCTGAAATAAAGCATTATATATTATAAATTGGTTTTCATAATACCAGGCACAACTGAAAAGGATTTTAATATGCCAGTCCCTTCTCCTCCCAGTACAACCACCCCACTGTTCAAAATGTTGTTTGACAGTGACTGAAAAACTAGGCTTTATCCTCAGTACATAGAGCAATAAGCCCATAAAGATCTAAAACTGCTCTCAGCTTATCAATCTGAAGTCAGTTTTAGTGAGATGTTGTCAACAATTACTAATTTTATAGTTACCATCATTTTACCTTGAAATATTAATTCTGAGAAATTAACATTTCATCTGTAATTATATATTTTTTTCTCATCTCTCTCTAAACTTAAAAAGATACCAGGGTTCAACATAACCAATGGACAAATGGCCTGAGGCCAGTAAGAAAGTCAGACATGTTGATTGGCCAGCTACTAGCCAATGACAGTGTTTCTACTAGTCATAGTTAGGCCTTACTCACACAGGCCTGGAGACCAGTCGGCGAACCCCTGGCAACCACCAGTTGCTAGGGAAAAATGTATATTACCCAACTGATTGGTGAGTCATTGCTGGAGGTTGTTGGCAGTTGCTAGGTGAAACTGGTCGCTAAGAGGGTGTTGCACCAAACCTCCTTGTGATTTCTTTGGTGATTTGCAGATTGCTGCAGTGTGGATGGAAGACACCAACTTGTCTGGGAAGGTGATGGTGTTTTTATGTAGGACTTAACATTGCAAGTATTTCAGTCGCAACGGCAACTAAAGTTAGATGGTTGCACTTAAAAATGTCATTGCAGTAATTTACGGTGGAGTTGCAGTTTCTTCCACATGACAGTGCGCCACCATACAGACAGTGAGCAAAATTAAAAGTAGAGCTGAGCAATAAAAATATAAAAATAATTACCGTGCAAAAACATTCCTTGATAGCAATATAAAACATGGTCACTATAAAGTCAATAGAGCTCATTCCATCTATGTTTTGACAGACAACACGAAAGGCCAATGACAATGAAAATAATCAGTCATGTGGTTGGAATAGAGTTAGAGTTAAGTTTGTTTGTGTTCTTCTTGAAGCTTTGACCTAGTCAGAATTAAGATTTCAGTTTATTATACACCGATCAGGCATAACATTATGACCACTTGCCTAATATTGTGTTGGTCCATCTTTTGCTGCCAAAACAGCCCTGACCTGTCGATGCCATGGACACTAGACCCCTGAAGGTGTGCTGTGGTATCTGGCACCAAGATGTTAGTAACACATCTTTAATTCCTGTAAGTTGCGAGGTGGGCCCTCCATGGATCGGCGTGATTGTCAGCACATCCCACAGATGCTCGATTGGATTGAGATCTGGGGAATTTGGAGGCAAAATCAACACCTCAAACTCATTGTTGTGCTCCTCAAACCATTCCTGAACCTTTGTTGCTTTGTGGCAGGGTGCATTATCCTACTGAAAGAGGCCACAGCCATCAGGGAATACGGCCTCCATGAAAGGGTGTAGATGGTCTGCAACAATGCTTAGGTAGGTGGTACGTGTCAAAGTAACATCCACATGGATGGCAGGACCCAAGGTTTCCCAGCAGAACATTGCCCAAAGAATCACACTGCCTCCGCCGGCTTGCCTTCTTCCCATAGTGCATCAGGGTGCCAGGTTTTCCCCAGATAAATGTGATGTGAAAGAAAATGTGATTCATCGGACCAGGCCACCTTCTTCCATTGCTCCGTGGTCCAGTTCTGATGCTCACGTGCCCATCGTTGGCGCTTTCGGCAGTGGAGATGTGTCAGCATGGGCACCCTGACTGGTTTGCAGCTATGCAGCCCCATATGCAACAAATTGTGATGCACTCTGTATTCTGACACCTTTCTATCAGAACCAGCATTAACTTTTTTGTCAATTTGAGCTACAGTAGCTTGTCTGCTGGATTGGACCACACGAGCCAGCCTTCACTCCCTACGTACCTTGGCCGCCCATGACCCTGTCGCTGGTTCACCACTGTTCCTTCCTTGGACCACCTTTGATAGATACTGACCACTGCAGACCAGAAACACCCCACAAGAGCTGCAGTTTTGGAGATGTTCTGACCCAGTCATCTAGCCATCATAATTTGGTACTTTGTCAAACTCACTCAAATCCTTACGCTTGCTCATTTTTCCTGCTTCTAACACATCAACTTTGAGGACAAAATGTTCACTTGCTCCCTAATATATCCCACCCACTAACAGGTGCCATGATGAAGAGATAATCAAGTGTTATTCACTTCACCTGTCAGTGGTCATAATATTGTGCCTGATCGGTGTATATACCCATGTTATTGATTTAAAATACAGTTATTAAGTGTTGCAGTACATTTATCATGTTCAAGTTCTGACAGAAAATGAATAATATTTAAATCAAAACTAACCTTATATTTTCACATCTCACTTAGGGGTAAAAAGGAACCCTTAAGCTTGACAGATATATATATATATCGATACTGACTGAAATGAAAAATGATCATGATATTTTTCCATATCTCCCAGCCCTAAATAAAAGATAACATTTTAAAGTTAAGAACAGACAAATCCATCCATCAAAACTGTTCATGTGTTAAAGCCAAAAAGATTGTTTTAACAAACCACCTGTTCAAGCTAAAATATAAAGAAAATCTTTTCACCCACTCACTATTATATTTTATAAAGCAACAGCACAAGAGAAGTAAGAACAAGCTAAGGCCATATCCACATATGAGTATTTTTTTAAATCATAGCTTTTTCTAAATGCTTTGGCCTTTTGTCCATACACATATAGCATTTCAGGTCACTGAAAATGGAGCTCTTGAAAAACAACTTTTCAGAAAGTGCATTTATGTTAATGAAAATTAACATTTTGTCTTGTAATAATTATCTCCTTTTTTGGACATGTTTCTAGGCTTCTAATGGGCCAGCATTTCTATATGATTAGGGCTATATCATCCCCTGTTGCTTTGATTTGCTCCTGAGAGCACCTGACATAGTTTTTTTTGCATCTTCATGTGGAGATGTTTTTTAAAACAAATGTGTAAAATCCCAGTTTTACAAAATAACAGTGTATGAGTGGCTGTAGCCTAAAACTAAAGCCTTCTGTATGCAGCCTGCCAATTTAGTTTATCACAGATCTCCAAATATGGGAGCTAAAACTTAGCTGCAGGCCTACAATGGCCAACCACTCTGCATCTTCATAGCAACAACACCTGTAGTATAGGTAGCATCTAAGGAAATAAAAAGAAAAGAATGAACAACACTCACTTTATGTAAACACGACCTAATGTATACACCATGTGGAACCTATAGTCAACTCCTATAACGCTACAGTTCAATGAAAAAAAACAAAAACATTTATTTGTTTCTGGTTTATAACACATAATCATAATCAAGAGACCATCCCATGATATTACAGTACTGAGGGAATAAGCATATTTAACTCTCAGAAACCTTACTGTTGAGACATCCAAGCACTTTGCTTTGCCCCTTTCTGCATAGATACATCATTGCACTGTATTCTTTCCAAGCTTTGGCCACATGGGAAAATGGTTGAATGCTGATCTGAGGGAGCAGGGATGTGCTGTGTGGGTTCCACACTGTTCATGGGTGTCCAATTGAAGTCCTACTTCAAACACAATCTTACCACATGTGGGAGTGTTTGCACATGTACTCCTCTGCATGTAGAGCTATTTATTTGTTTGCTACATTTTTTTAGCCCATCTCATGTGAGGATACAAGAGTTCAAGTAAAACAATGACTGCTTTCTAAGATCGGACTTGATGGAGGGAAGAAAGGTAGCTTGAAGTAGTAAACAGTTCTTGACTTGCCATCATCACGAAAAAGTATCTGCAATCAGCTGTAAACCTCTGAAAAGAGGATGATAGGGGTGGTGTGGCTATAGCCATACAGGCAGTTTCACTATAGACTATACTGGAAAAGTAAAAAAGAAATATTTTAAAAAGTATTTAAATATAAATGCTAGTAAAGATCAATTGTCCCATGGTTACTATCACCTGCCTGTTGTAAAGCACAGAGTGGCAAACAGTTGACTGCTTGGCTGTTAAGTATCCTAATAAAAGAAAGTGTTCAAATTTCTCCAGAAGCAAAAACCACTGCACTTATAGTGATTACTGATATTTTAAATTGTGGATACAAAGGGCCAGCAGCTAGTATAGGATAGGAGGAAAAGGGAAAAAAGAATGGACAGATGACAGATGGAAATTGTGGAGACAAATGCATTGTTCTGTCCTCTTTTGAAGACTGCAAATGATCATGATTTGTAGTTGTCTTTTTAATTTTTGATTGTGGTATTTTATCATTGTGTTTTATAAAGCATTTTGTAAGTATATATTGAAAAGTGCTATACAAATAAATATTATTATTATTATTATTATTATTATTATTATTATTATGTTCATTTACATTTCTCCAAATTTGTAAAAACATACCTACTGAGTGGAGTTGTGCAGCAAGCATTTTAATGATCTGATAAAAACAACACTAACACCTGTTGAGAGAATGCACATGTATTCAGTTAAGTACTAGAGAGTCTAGCTTCATCAAGCTGTGACCTCCAGTGTGTGGCCCAGTGTGAAGCAGCAGGGATGAGAATTATCACCTCCAAGTCTCTGGACAAGGTTCTCAGCTGGAAAAGTGTGGAATGCCCATTCCGAGTTGGGGAGGAGCTGCTTCCCCAAATGGATAAGTTCAAGTATCTTGAAATCTTGTTCATGACTGTGGGGAGGGTGGAGTGGGAGATTGACAGACAGATTGGTGCGGCATCTGCAGTGATGAGGACGCTGTACTGGTGTGTTGTGGTGAAGATAGAGCTCAGCATGAAGCTGCCCATTTACCGGTCATTCCTGCCCTCACCTATGGCCACCAGCTGTGGGTAGTGACTGAAAGAATAACATTGCGGATACAAGTGGTGGAAATTAATTTACTTCGTTGTGTGTCTGAGGGCAGCCTTAGAGATATGATGAGGAGGTCAGTCATTCAGGAGGAGCTGAAAGTAAAGCCACTGCTCCTCCACACAGAAAGGAGCCAGTTGAGACAGTTGAGACATCTAACTAGAATGCCTCCTGGGCTAGATGTTTTGGGCATGCCCTACCAGGAGGGGACCCCCAGGGCAGACCCAGAAATCACTGGAGAGATTAGGTCTCTCAGCTGGCTTAGAAACACTGAGGTGTTCCCCTTCAATAGCTAGAGAAGTTGGCCAGCGAGAGGGAGGCCTGAGCATCTCTACTTAGACTCCTGCCCCTGCAACCTGGACCCAGATAAGCAGCAGAAAATGGGTGGATCGATGGACAGACAGTTAAGCACTTGTAGCAATCCACACAAGGAATACCTTTGTTGCAGCTGCAGTCTCCAGCTTTTGATACACAGCATTTCATTTCTATACTAGGCCCCATTTACTGAGGATAAAAACCAACACGGGAAAATAACCAACCACAGAGAAATTAGCCAGTGTAGTCATATTAGGAAATCTCATGGCACATTATCCTTCTTTTTTCAGCTCCATCTTTGACCTTTGTGTTAAAAAAGAATAAGAGGATCATGAAAAAGCAGAGGATGACTCCATTCACAGTGTCAATGGATAGCCATGGCATTTCATCGGCATCAACACTTCCCATTTGTGGCATTTAGACATCCAGAGAGCATGGCCCTCTCATGATCAGTGCTATTATTACCTAGCATGAGATAAAACTACACTGGCCACAGAAAAATATTTCTTTCTTTCCTTTTTTTTTGTTACCTTTTTTGAAGTTAATCTATTTTTAATGACTTATGCTCAGTGCCTGTTCAGAACTAGAGACATTAATATAAGATTCACCCATGGGCATGGTTTAGACAGCAAGGATTAAGACACATTCAGTATTGATGTTTGAATTGGAGCAGAGACGAATAGTCACTGCTGCTGCAAAGGTTTGTGTTCTTTTACACTTTGACTCAAACATATTAGCAAAATAAGCTGAAGGGTTTGGGGCATGAAATCACTATAATCCCATTTAAATATCAAGAGCTGACTTGTAAGCTGTGAGTAAGGGCAGGGTGCTGACTTGCTACTCAAAGTGCTGTGTTTTCACATATGCCATGTGAGACAGAGCAGACTGATTGAAAATTAGATGGTTGTATCTGTGGGATTTAATGAGTACCCTGTGGCTAGCAGTATTTGCTCAGGTTGTATAGTATACCGCCGTATTTGTTTAAATGAAAAGATACAGGAGAAGGAAACTATACAAATTTTTCACAAGGTAAACAGATAGCTCATAAAATGAACAGAGTTTTTGAGGAAATTGGATATTGAAATAAAATAAAAAAGAGTGCAGCTATGGTAAAATCACTATACTTGGTCGATGCCACTAAATTTCAGTCCACTACTCCTTCAGACCAATACAGGTAAAAAGTGCTTAGCTGGTAAAAAGATACAAATTCAGTACAGGACTCTGGCAGGCCAACAAACCAACTCATTAAAAGTGTGCTCTCATCTTATGATCTGCACCATCTATTCTTTTGTTTCACTGAGCCTGAGAAACAGGCATTTTGCTACATCGCCAAAGGAAGCTTCGTTCTTTGACGTATCCATTAAAATGCAGCAGTGCACCACAGCTAATAAAAGGAGACAGAGGACAACAGCATGACCACCTAACGGCATCATAAAGTTAGTGAGGGGAGCATAAATAATGGAACACTCATTTTCTCACACCGCCTTGGTCTAGCTGCCAGTACTTTCTCTGTATCACAGGTTTCTGTTCAGCAGCATTGAAATCAGTCTGGAATATTGGTACAGACTCAGATGGAAAATATATGAATGCCATGCTACTGACTATATAAATTAGGTGCACTGGAGCTCTAAAGTAGTTCTGTCAGAAAGCAAAATAAAGTATAAAACCAACAGGGGAAAAAAATGCATCTGAATGGACTACTCCAATGGCATAATGCAAGGTAGTTTCACCACAAGAAGAATTCAGACTGATAATATACAGTAAATTTTTAGAAAGTCATAGACCTCAGTGGCAGGGCTTTCTAGCAAAGAAGTCTCTGAGATGGAAAGATAGGCTATTGTAAAATCTTGTATAAGTCTGGATTTATGTTATGATTTGAGGCCAGAATGTATGCCTTAAATCAAAACAAGACTAAGAGGTTTCAGTGAATCTGCGGGGCTGCTCTAAGCACTTCGGCATAACGATAGTGGTAAAAGTCAGCATGAAACATAATTTTGTTTCTCAGATATTTAAGATATTCCACTGAAAAGCAAGAACGTGAATCTAATGACAGCAGAGGAAAAGCTGGGATCACCAGTGTCACCACAATCAGAGCATACTTCATGTCAAACCCATTAATCATTATGTCAAAATTTTAAGACAGTTTACAAAATACGCATATAATTGATATTTTACAATAAGATTAGAACCTCTGACCAGCTTCTGGTGCTCCATGATGAGGAGAATCACCAAATCCTAAAGGATTCATGCTCTGGAGGCCACAAATGTCGGTAAAAACCTTCATAGTAATTGGACTCCTTGAGATACACCAATCAGCCAAAACATAATGATCATTTACACGAGCAAATAGCCAAGATGATTGTTTCGTTACAGCACACATATCAAGAAGGTGTTATAATGAACAGCGTATTGCAACCTGCTGTGAATGATGCTGTGCATCCTTAGACCAATCAGAGTACCGGTGTTAACCCATATAAACCCCTTTTATTATTGTTAGGGTCTTTATCTTACAATATAAAACCCCTTGAAGCGACTGTTGTTTGGATTTGGCGCTATATAAATAAAACTAAATTGAATTAAACCATCAAAACTGCCTGCAATGGACACTGAGCAGCACAATTGAACTTTGGAGCAAAGGGAGGCGTGTCTAGTGTGACACTTCAGTTTGATACAGTTTGTGCCACCTACCTTAACATTTTTGCATATCTGGTCGAAACAATGCTTGGACAGATGGGGGCTTTCTTTGCAACACACTGGCAACACTCCTGTTTTTGTTCATCGAAACATTTTAATCTGGACCAAAGACGTTAACCCAGCAGCATATCAACATGAGACTCTCTATGCCACTAGTGTGGCCGCAAACGACATAACAAACACAACTGAGAACAATTTAAACAAAGTCTGAGACTAATGCTCAAATAAGAGAATTCACAACAAGTGTGCAATGCCTGTCAGTGGGTCTACTGCAGTGCAGTAGCTGTTAGGTTCCCAGAGTGCTAACTGAGGCATGACAGTGCTCTGCCAGACAGCACTCTTCCATCATTTCCCTTAAGTATCCAAGAGAACAGCAGAGTAAACAGACACACTGCAGGGACCAGCACACCCCTCATACATAGAACGCACATCTGCAACCCCAGCTACTGATTCAACCTAAGTAACAGCAAACCTCTATTCAAACTACAGACTTAAATCCTTCACAGAAAAACCAATAAAGCCAGTATTAAAGTATTAAAGTATTATGTCCGTGCCACTATTTCCCACTATCCAGCAATGTCCCAAAACATTCACATATGTCTGACCTTCTTATACACACAATATCCACCATATTGCATTAATTTAGTAGCTATTTAAGGAAACAGCGGGGGTGGCCTATGTATGTGTGTGTCACTGTATGTTAACATTCATTTCTTTATGTGTGTAGGAAGTGAGATACATCCCCCATGGTGGACTGCTACTGACACACTGATCAGGGAGCGTGCCATGTCAGTGGAGTGAGAGGGACTTATGGAAGGTGCTGCATTGGTGAGACTTACAGCTAGGATAAATCTGGCCTGTGTGAAAAAGAGCCAGGGGTGCAATTACACTGAGATGGAGGGACAAAGGGATGGCAGTTTGTTTTCCACAGCATGGACTCTATTGCTCAGTGATAGTGAGAATGGAATCTATTTGGTACAGAGAAAAGAGACCGCTCTCGATTTTTGTCTCTCGACATGTCCATTTGCTGTGCCACCGCATGGTCTCACACACTCTATTGTTGTGGCCTCATTTCTCTCTGGATACTTCTTTCCTTCTATTAATGGCAACCCTACTGTCCAATCTTTCACAGAGTTCTTCATATTTGAAGGTCAGTGGCAGCCTGACATGCACTCAGAGGAGAGACAGAACCTAGTAGAAACAGATGGCAAGCGCTGATTCATGTACAGAAGAAGAGAAAGTCAATCAATTTGAAATGGGAGTCCAGAAAGGACATGGCAAGTCAGTGTAATCAAATCTAAAGCTTATGGCCAAGGGAAATGTTCCTAGAATTTAATTGTGATCAACGTGATTATTCTTGTAGGGAATGAAATCTCACTATTAAGCTTTTACTGTAGATGTAGTTTGGTAGCTTAGTTAACATTTTGTGCATCTACCTCCTATCCCAGACTTTATTATGCTAATGTGTGCATAATATTTAGTTGCTTATTATGCGCACTGTTCCTTTAACAGGGAATCTGCTGAAAACCAGCCTAGCTGTGTAAGTGCTCATATTGTTTAGGGGGATCCAAAATTAAAGTTATGCACCCTGTGCCATCCCCAGTGTCTGACATCATAGTTTTTCCCAGTTCCCACATGCAACTCACACACAATTTTAATGGAATATAAAATATGCAAATGTGTGCAAATGTTTTTTGTGTGTTTGTTTGTTTGTGGTCTTCCCTCTCTTTTTCAGTTGTCCGTGTCAGTGTACATTTTCTCTTGTTGTATGTTCCACAATAAATAATATAAATAAAAAAATTACATTGAGCATTCCTGCAAAAAAATGTTTCCACAAATAAATAAATAAATACAATTAAAGTTATGTCTGGCTATGCCACCACATCCATTCCCACAATACATTATTTTGATTGCTGACATGTTTTCATAACCACTAGCGGCCTAAACTAAAAGAAAAAAACAAACAAACAAACAAAAAACAACAACAAAACTGTGCAGACACATTTTTCATCCAGGGTAGAGGTGCATAATAGATAAAGGTCATCGCCCACTTTCTGTTTGAAATATGAAGAAAGTTAGGCTACTATTTTCAAAACAGATTTTAGAACTTTCTAAAACCTGAAATAATGGTAGATGCTACTAAATGGTAAGAGAAGCAACATAAGATAACAAATCCTTTCAGTGCTTTGTGCCAGTGTAATTTGTGGTGGTCAAGTGGCAGTTCCCTAATGTTCAGCTTAATGCTGAACACATAATACACAACAGTGCTAAAAGCACTTTATAAAATATTCTCATCCAAGGTAGATTTTGAATTGTGCAATTACTAACAAATATATTTAATGCAGATAACATCAGGAGCTAATCTTCAGCTAAAATTAGTAGAATGATATCAACTGTTTGGAGGTCTAAGTACTGTGGGGTATTAGTTTGTTCTGACAGTGTTAGTGAAAGCTTTGAACATGCTTTAATATACTAGAGAAACTTTTGGGAAACACACTTTCTATATATAGCACTGGAGTGTGAAAACAGAACACTGGGTGCGTATATGTTTGTGAAAGAGACAAAAGAAAAAACAGATCCAGCATGTCAGAAATTCAGAAAGAAAGCCAACAAGAGTCAGAAAGGGAGTGAAGAGGCGATACAAAGGCTAATGTATCAGAGGGCTTTCTCTTGGCTTTGTTCACCTGGGAAACCTGGAGCTCAAGGACATTGTGTCTGTGTTGTTTGGAAGGTAACATACTCAAGGGAATCAAAAAAACTACTTTTAAGAGATGACACATCTTGCTTCTGAAAACATTCAAATCTGAACAGGAAAACAGGGTGTGGGCTCCTCTGCTATTCTGCTATACAGCATTGTGGATTGGCCCATTCAGTTTTCATTAAATCATCAACGTCCATCAATTTGATTTCCATCCACAGAAATTTGAGAAATGATGTATATTCATTAGATGTTTGTCACTGAACAGCAATTTATTTTAAAATACTTTTTTGCTCCCTTTATTATTCTCTTTAAACAACAGCTCTTGGACAGCATCTCTTTTTCCATCAGTTGAGAATCTCAAGGGCAACAGTCCCCTTACTGTTTGTTTATACCAGAAAATATAAAAGTAGTCAAGCAAAGCTGAGGTTGACAGGACTGTCATTTGCTTTGAAAATATTTAGTCATAAAATAAAGAATTAGACAAACTGAATTTGTGAAAAGATAGAGGTGCTAACGAAGGTAGGTGATCACTAAAAATAAAAAATTGCATCCTTTGGGGACCATTAAGGTTTTAGACAGACCAATGATCAAACCAACCAAAAATACTAGAGGCAAAACTAGTACAGACAGTAGTAACTAGTGATCGAGCCTAAACTGAGACGCTCAGATGATACACTGCCCAATCAGTGGTGTACTGCATTCGGCAAAGTGGATTACTATTGGTGACAGCATCTATCCAATGCCAATCTATATATATATACATAACCCCACATCATAGTCTTATGAGTGAGTTGGGATTCAGCAGTTCACCACAATGATTCAAACACTTTTTTTTTGTCTGACATAAAATATGTGTTGTGCATTTTGTTAGAATATTGAGACAGGCAGCAGGCCTGCTTTTCTGTGCAAATCAAGTTCTTTTAGACTAATTTTACATCACTTCAACAATGAAACCATGAAATAAAATAAGCTGCATTGTCAGCTACAAAGTAACAGATGACATCCGTCATTTCTAGGCATTTCAAGGAGTTTCTCATGTTTGCTATTGTTGAATGATAAGCTAGTTCTTGCTCAGTTTGCATTTAACTTTTCTGAAGTTATTCAAATGTTCAAAATGCCTCTGTTTTTACTCTAGCTCGGCTCATTAGCTTTGCAGTGATAAGGCAGGCTGAGAGAAAGAGAAAGAGAGAGATTTTCACCGCCATTATGTTCTATGACCCTTCATTTCTTTAGTTTAAGGGCAGCAACAACATTTCAAACATATCTGGATAGCTGTTTCAATGAAAATTAGGCTTACCTAGACACTTCATGACACTTCATTATAGTAGCTTAATTAATACAGTCAGCAGTATTAAAAACATCCCACAACAAGCCAGTGTCACACGCAAAGTTGCCACTCCACCTCAGATTCCAGCTTTCAGTTAAGTAGCTCATCTTATACTGATACGTGAATGGTCGACTCTAAGAAACACAGTCAAATCAGGAATTTTGCTTTGAAATTCAGGGAGGACCCCTAACTTTAAGTGAAGCTCAACAATGGCTGTTGGATTGCAGGATTGCTGAATCTCATTCTTGAAATTTGTTATGTATTCCTTTTTCAGAATTTAAACAATATTAATAATTTTGGAGGAAAAGAGGCAGCTAGTGTTATATCCTATAAAGGTATCTTACTTACCCTATCTCCTCCTTAACAGGTGGGCCAATCTAAACGAAACTTTGGACAAACATCCTCATACATACAGCGATTATTAACATCTATATGTTTTTTTAAAAAAACATCAAATCTGAGCTTTAAGTAAGTACATGGAAAGATAAGGAACTTTTTTTTAAGGATTATTAAACCACTGATCTAATTTGGAAACAAAGAGTGTAAGTCATATTTTAACAAATTTACTGATAAAGATGTTGATGCATTGGATAACCGGAAGAAAATGGATGGCTGGATGAATGTTGATGCTAATAAATGCCTCAAGTGGGATGTTTCCAAATATATATTGTCTGAGGTATCAATAGAGGGCTGCCACACTTGAGAGAAGGTGAACTCTTAAATCCCAGAGTTAAGCCTTGGCCTCAGAGCACTGTCTCCTGTCTCCTCAAGGATCCACTCCAGAGCTGGATTAGCATGTTAAGTGAAATCTTGTAGAGACGTAATAGAAACTGCTATAACACAGGCGGCTTAAGCATCCATTTCTCTTCACTAACAAAAGGTTTTCGTACTCTTCCAGAAAAAAAAAAAAAAGGTCTGGCAATAGGAAAGTATGAACATGAATAAGTTATTAAAATGATGACCTGCTGCAATAAACTTAAAGATACACTCAAACTTTTCTTACCAGATAAAGAAGAGGTATACTGTATTGACTTTAATGTAGTTTTATTTAACTAATTATTACGATTGTACAAATGATGTTGATGCAAACTATTTCCTATTCACGTGTGCATTACTACATACAATGACTTAACAAGTTATGCAGCAGGATGGCCATTTTATTACCCTAACTTTGTTCCACTTTATAAATTCTAGAGTGACAGGGTCATTTTGCTCATCAGTAACAGATGTGTATGGCTTTTTGATGTTCTAACACTGGTAGGTATAGCAGCTGCTAAATGGAGCTTAGCAAATGTTCAATCAGAAAAACAACTTCATTCACTCTCCTCTGCACCTTCATTCTTTACTTCCTCTCCACACATCTTGGCTCTTATCCATTCATATACTACCCTGCTTCTCTTTATTACACTATCATGATAAAATCTTAGGTATAACTCTTCAGTTCGTACCACAGAGAAAGCCTAGAGAACAAACCCCTGCAAGACTTACAGATAAAGCAAAAAAACTATTACAATTTGACCCACATGTGGGCAGATCAACACTATACTGCTCTTTGGAGCACCAGCAAGCACTTTTCACCCAACATCATTTGGGATATGTTGCTGACAGTTATTAAGCTTATCACTATAATCTGTGTAACTAATGTCTGCACTGAAAATCCACTGATGGTTATGAGTTAAAAACTGTTTTGATGCCCTGAACAATAAAAATTAAATTAGAAATCTTGCTGCTTCTAACTAGTCAAAGCAGCAAACAACAACTACTATTACTGCTATTGGAATCTACTTTTTTAAAGGCTTTTCCACTGTGAGCTATTAAACTGCAGCTGCATTCGCCTCCAGAAGCTTCTCCCCCCTCGGCTTAGATCACTGCTGACCTGAGAAGCGATCAACCAAGTCCTGATTAATGGGTCTCTAAGCCTCCTTGGAGGCAATCACACTCAGATGCTTGGGCCAAACAGTAACAAATGGGACACTCAGCAATCATTCTTTATTGCATCAATAACCTCAGTTATTGATTAATCAGCATTAAAAATTTAGATGAGATACACACCTTAATTGTTGGTGTACAACACATCTTTATTGAACATTTGAAATTACTGGCTTGCATTTTCTAGACACAACTGGAAGCAGAAGGTTAAGATCTATGTAGATATTAGTCTGAGGAAACACTGGGTTGCTATGGTGATCAGCATGTGCAGAGGCAAGCTGTGATTGACGACTTTAAGAAATTGAACTTCTAAGTAACCAGCACAGTACCTAAATTGATTTTGTCACTTGAAGCTAAGGTGGTACTGCGCAGATTTCCCCCCTTTTAACTCTCCAAGGAAGTGTTATGGGCCATTTGGGCTGATAAGTAGAGACTTGTCTCTGTCTGAATGGTGTGGTGTTGGTGGTGGACATGCTTGTGTTTCTCTGGGAAGAAGGCAAAGATTGCCCTCATCAATCTAATGCCTCTTCCCCTGAGGTAATCATTTCCACAGAGCAGCATGGCATCTCATTAGGATGATTCGCTCTCAGTGTCAGTCAGCCTCAAACACCTTCACAACAAAAACTCTGGTGCGAGGGAAAACACACACTCTTAGGTTATTAGACAACATGATGGCACTGGCTCTCACACCTAGAGTACATTAGTATGATTGGACAAAATGCATTTTCTATTTCTAAGCAGCATTTCATGATAATTTGACAAAGTGAATGCAATCCTTTTCATCAGTAGAATGTATTTCAAAATTGAAAATAATTTTTTAAGAAAAAACTACTGATTATTAAACCCATTTATATGTAAGGATAACTTGCATTATATTATTATTATTATTATTATTATTATTATTATTATTATTACTACTACTACTACTACTACTTGCAGAGCTTTTTCAAACTCTTCATTTCATATTTAGTGGTGACTCAAATAAAATTCCGTCATGGATACAAATTTTTGTAACAGTTAAGTTACGTACGGGCGACACACGTTGAACGTGACACGTGAAACAAATGCAAACAGAGAATGTAATATCGGATTTGCAGGGTGGTGACGAATATAAAAATCAAAAGAACTGGGATTTGTTATAATTAATGTTTTTTTTTTAAACATATAGATGTTAATAATCACTGTATGTGTGATGATGTTTGTGGAAAGTTTCGTTCAGATTGGCCCACCTGTTAAGGATATAGTAAGATAACTTTTAAAGATATAACACTAGCTGCCTCTTTTTCTCCAAAATTATTAATATTGTTTAAATTCTGAAAAAGGAATACAGCACACATGGCACAGAGCAAAAGTTTAACAGGACCCTTTAGATTAGATTTTTTTCTGACTTGTGTGTGAATGCATCATTTGATTTCAAAAAGCTCAGAGTCACAACCCCACCCCCACCACCCGAGAGAAAACCTCAGCCAATGGAAGGGGTCTAGACAGTAAATCTTTGTGTGACCTTTATACAACCAAAGAAACACCCTTGATGCCATATACACACACATGCAAACACACATCACCAACCTCAGACTCTCTATTCTCCAGCATTCTGTGAGAATTGGAGAAGTGCAAAAGACCAAGCCACAATAAAGAAGGAGATCAGGCTGAAAACACAACTGGAATGCTTTGTTTCTTTGCCTGGGACTTCAATCTAGCATCGAATGTGCCCTTCTTAGGTGGATAAACTCTTGCCAAACTCCCACCAAAAACATCTAATCAAATACAGGTAAGGCTTTTAAACCAAGAGCTGAACTACACATCTCTGATTGTAACCAAACACAGAGATATAGTGTTCAATAATATATCCGCTAATATCAGATGAAGTTAAACATACCTTTATGCTTTTTTCCTTCCTTTATCCCGATCTCACCTCTGTCTTTCTTTACCCAGCTGTGCACAAGGCGATAAATGAAATGAGGGCTGGCATGCTCCCTGGACATTTTAATTAGTTGGTCTTTAATTCAGCCTGACCCCCTTTCAACTTTGATCAGTTGGCGGGTGCTCTGATAAGGACCTGTCACTCACTTGCAAAGACCGGGGTTATTCAACAGCAAATTCTCTCTTTGTAATTTGCAGATGCTTTCTTCCTGTGCTGTCTTGGAAGAACTGTTCACAGCTCAGTGAAAACTAAAAGCCCAGTGAGAATGGAAATATAGCATGTGATCTGTCCTTATTCATCGCAACTCTTCATTCACTACACCACCACGGACATGGAGAGATCTTGAATGCAAATGCATTCACCTGATTATTACAAGTCCAGAGTTTCCCGGAGGCAAAATTATTGCGTATTAGTGTCACCTTTCAGTTCCAAAGGCAAACATTGTGTTTTATTTAGTCTTAATGACATGAGCCTTGGGCTTCATGAAAAACAGCTAAGCGTAACAGTGATAATAGAAATAAAACTGTGTATTTATCTAGCACTCAAAATGCTGGAAAAAGTCTGTGTTGTGTTACTACAGACGTAGAGCCTAGGGAGTACCTATTTCCTAAAATACCCAAATCAACTGTGTAGCTCCAGATAATATCTAGCTTTAACAGTATGCATCCAAGACATACACAGAGAGTGACAGACTCATAGTTGTGAGACAAAACCTCTCCCCACTCGATGCACACTAAGCCAATCTACTACTGCGTGCTCCATTTCCTTTCCAGCAAAGAGTACAGCAGATTGAAATCCCCTGTTCATATTTGCCATTTGTATTCATTAGGCTGTTTAATAGATTTCTTTTCTAAAAATGTGCTACTTAGACAAATACTATGCATAACAATAATAATCATGCATTGATTTCCTAAACCAGCACCTTTCCTAGAATGTGCTCCTGCTGAAGTTAGCATGGTGTTCGCAACCAAAGCAGCAATTTTTCTAACAAGAACCTTAATAAGTTTAACCGACGATTATAGAGGCATTATTGCTGGAAATCTGAGCTTCTGAACCAATCTGAAGCCCAGATTGTGGATCCAATTTTTGGAGCCACTAATAGCCTCTAACCATCCTTGAACAGTCAATTATCCACAGAATCAAACTGTGCACTCTGTTTTTTTTGGGGGGGGGTTGTCAACAAAAGAACAACGTCAGCACCTCTGGCTTCATGTCACCACATAGTGACGTTCCAAGTCTGACCTCTTCTGTCCCATTATCAGATTTGCCAGGCAAACTGGTCCCATCTATTAGCCAGCTTACCCAGTGACAGCAGCCAGTTTTTGTGCAACTCTGACTCGTGGTCCCTCCAAGTTGTAAATGGGATTGGAGAGTGTCCACAAAAGCTGAAACAATACCACCCCTCACCGCACTCCACTGGAGCAGGCAGTACTGTCTAGCCTGTCTACATGCTGCTGCCCTTCAGTCTTGTGCTGATCATATCTGGAGATGCTATGGTGACTTTGCCAGCTGCACTCACTCAAATTCCTTCTCAACCTCTTCTTCTGTTTCTAATATCCAAGGTATCATGTCTCTCTCACTGCCTCTGTTCCTCCGTCTAAATCCTCAGACAGTCTTGCCTTCTCTCTTTCTCTGAACCCCTCTCTCCACTCCCTATTATCTCTTATTCCCTTCTGCTGTGCCTCATAGCTAGAGTCTTTAATTTTTCGCCCACTCAGTTCTTCCTTTCTTCTGTCTATCTTCTATTTGACCTCTCCTTGAAACTCCTCCCTCCCTCTCTCGCAGTCCTTCTGTATTTCTGATCCCAAAAACCTGCACCTGAAGTGGATATTCATTGCCATTCAACAGGCAGTATGGTAGCCAAAAGTATAAGACATGATCATTGACTCAAAGAAACATGAGAGAGAAAGAAAAAAACTGAACTTTACCAGCAGATTTGTGCCACTGAGTTTAACGGTGAATCTTAATTCCTTAACTAGATACCAGAAATTACAGTGCACATTCATAACAACTGCTGATGCAAGTGGCAGAAAATCTTATGGAGGTTGTGTTTCATGGGTTTGGATTGTCCAATTATGCACTACTGTGTCCAGAAAAAGCCAAGCAGCAGCTCATAATGCAGACAAAAATCAATGCTCCGTGTTCCCCAGCTGCAGAACAGGGTATGCTTTGTCCTTTTTAGCATAATGTATGTGTGAATGAATCACAAGCATAGCCTCTAACATCATATGGTCCAACAAGAGTGTCTGTATGCATATTATCCACACCCTCCACTGCCAAATGTCCAAAAATACCAAACCCAGGAAACACAGTTTGTCACAATATTCCTAAATTAAAACATTTCTGCCACGTTAATTTTTATAATATTTTTTTTCCATGAATACAGATTGAAATATTTCTTCTAATTCCTATAATAGAGCTGTCTATTGCAATAAATGCAGCTCTATACATCTGTTACTTCTGACAGCTATTCACCGGCCAGATGCTGCCACTGATTACAAGCTCAAAAGTGCCAAAAGCCACCCCAGCCTTCACCCATATGTCACTCAATTCTAATTAAGATGGTTCAGTCTTAATTACAGCAGCACCTAATAAACAAGGTATTTATATTTTATTTACACTTAGTTTGCGTTACAAAACAGAAAAATGTATGGTTACAAACCAGAAAAATGTACGGTTATGCATGCTGGATAGCGGGAATGTTTAAAGGAACAGTACAGTACATTATGCAACTTTGCAAATATACAGTCACCAGATACTGTATTAGTTACACCTTTCTAGTACCAGGTTGGACCTCCTCATGCCTTCAGGTGCTGGAAACATTCCTCAGAGATTTTGGTCCATATTGGCATGATCACATAATTGCTGCAGATTTGTCGGCTGCACATCCTTAATGTGAATCTCCTGTTCCATCACATCTGAAAGGTGTTCTACTGGGTTGAGATCTGGTGACTGTGGAGGCCATTTGAGTACAGTGAACTCATTGTCATGTTTAAGAAACCAGATTGAGATGATTTGAGCTTTGTGGCTTGGTGCATTATCCTATTCAAGCAGCCATGAGAAAGATGAAGATGGGTACCCTGTGGTCATAAAGGGATACACATGGTCAGCAACAATATTCAGGTAGGCTTTGGTTGTTAAATGTTGCTCAGCTGGTACTGAGGGGCCCAAAATGGACCAAGAAAATATCCCCCATACCATTATACCACCAGCAGCCTGAACCACTGATACAAGGCAGGATGGATCCATGCTTTCATGTTGTTTATGCCAAATTCTGATCCTACCATCTGAATGTTGCAGCAGAAATTGAGACTCATTAGATGAGGCAACATTTTTCCAATCTTCTATTGTCTTTTGGTGAGCCTGTGAAAACTGATGCTTTAGTTTCTTGGTCTTAGTTGACAGTAGTGGCACCCAGTGTGGTCTTCACAGTACGATGTGTTGTGCATTCAGAGATGCTCTTCTGCATACACTGGTTGTAACAAGTGGTTAGTTGAGATGCGGTTGCCTTCCTATCAGCTTGAAGCAGTCTGGCCATTCTCCTCTGGCATCAACAAAGACCATTCTCTGTAAACCCTAGAGTTGATTGTGTGGGAAAATAACAGCAGATCAGCAGTTTCTGAAATACTCAGACCAGCCCATCTGGTATCAACAAATATGCCATGTTCAAAATCTTTCTACCCCATTCTCATGCTCGGTTTTAATTTCAGCAGGTCATCTTCACCACGTCTACATGCCTAAATGAATTGAGTTGCTGCCATGTGATTGGGTTGAACCTAATTGAGTACTTAATAAAGTGTCCAGTGAGTGTATATAGTTGTGTAGTTGGGTTTTTTTTCAGATGCATTATTAAACTATTTCTCATTCACTCAGTCAGTGTTATACTATCTAATTCATAAGCTGTACTTCACCTTGTAAAAGGCAACTTCTTAACTCTTTCTAAACCCTTACATTCCCTCTAGGCTTTCTTCCCCATGTATATTCAATGTGCTACACAGACAAGGCTTTCTGTGTTTAAATCATGTGTTATCCCTTGTCCTCTGTTCTTGCCTATGCATCTTATTTTTCCCCTGATTTCATTTCCCAGAAGAGCTGTCAGCCATGTGGATGGACCTGTCTACCACATGCCATGGGAGAAAT
Organism: Heterochromis multidens; assembly: GCA_015108495.1. Taxonomy (NCBI): domain Eukaryota; kingdom Metazoa; phylum Chordata; class Actinopteri; order Cichliformes; family Cichlidae; genus Heterochromis; species Heterochromis multidens. The sequence continues at coordinate 14,623 of VUQS01074237.1, read as the reverse complement.
GAACAATTTATGTTCAGCCAGTTGGGCCACAATCAGAGACCATCTTCACAATTGGCAACATAAATATTGAAACAACTATTTAAACAGCTCTGATCAAACACAAGTCAATCAAACAGAAACAACGGGCATAATGTGGAAAAATGTGTTTGCATTAGAGAGACTTAAGACAGCACTGACCAACAAACCAAAGAGGTCTGAAATTGCAAACTGAGAGCTGAAGGTGGACTCTGTAATATAACATAAGTTCCTAATGTTTGATAAATGTGACAAAGCATCATTGTATTAAGTTGTGATCAGAAAAGCTCTGGGAACCAGCTTGTAAAAATCTGTACATTTACCAGATTTATATTTGGCCACTTCAAGATGATCCCCTCATGCACCTCTGGACTACTTCCAGTGCTGCCCATATTTTTAGATCACTTCCTGAGGGTCTGGTTATGACCACTTGTACTGTACACTCTGCATTTTACCATGGACTTCAAATGTGTGCAAAGAGCTGCGTCTCTGGCTATTACAAACCAGTTTCCAGTTGACAGAGACATATTTTTCAGGCCTCTCTTATCACCATTTTACAGTATAACTCTTTCTACCACTTTTCTTTCAACTGATCCTTTTACTTTTTTAGACAAAAACAGCTCTACATTGTAGAAAAGCACATGGATCTGATGCAAATGAAGCCTCTGATCTCTTCAAAATGCAGACCAAACACCATTTAGCTCCTTCTTCTTCTGTATCCTCTCTACCCTCACCACCATGGATAAAGTAAGATTTACCGCAATTTTCTGTCCATGAAGTCTGTGAAATGTTCTTCACAGAAGCAGGAAAGGCCCTAATTAGGCAATCCCACATGGACCATGAGCTTTAATCATACCCTAATGTTCACAGCCTGGTGCTCTAAGGGTAAACATACAAAAGGCAGACATGTACTTGCACACACAGATCTATGCCCTCGCTTATGAAAGCTCTTGCTTCTAATGTGTCTTTAAAACACAAACTGAATACTGCAGGCCCTAGCTATGCTGATTTAACAGTGTACCAGCCCTTTTCAACAGCACGACTCATTCTCTTTTACTATGTATAATCAAAATAAAAAGTTCTGCAGCCACTGAAAGTGTTCCTATTGTACTTATGTAACTAGTAACATCAATAAAATTGGGGGTTTTTTTATGTTACCAGCTACATGAGTACAATGGAAACAATTTTAGTGACCATGAAGTTAGTAAAATTGGTAAAAAAAAAAAAAAAAGAAAAATGGTAATCAGCCAATCAAAATCTTGTGTCAAATAACAACAAAGGGTATAAAGACATCAGATTGCCCTGGTACTTTACTCTGGTAAAAGTTGAAGTATTGATTCAACTTCTTTACTCAAGTAAAAGTAAAAAAGTACAGGCTCTGAAATGTACTCAAAGTAAGAAAGTAAAAAAATAGCTCTTTTGAGGACATTTCTACCAGCTATTTTTGTGCAACGCTAACTGAACCTTATATGAACTATATTTATGTAATAATAAAATTATATTAGCACATAGGAATACAAACTTCTTCTTTTTTTAACTTTACCTCCACACCTAAACAGAAAAATGAGCACAGTCAGGGGTTAAATTGGGATTTGGCAGGTCGGGAACCCTAAGATTGGTTGTAGTGGCTCAGAAAAAAAAGAACCACAACTCACAATAATTTCTATTGTGAGCTCCAGTAGATTTCTTCGTGTACAGGCTGTGATCAGCTGACCTGCTGCTGCTGCTCTGAGGTTTACTGCTCTTTGTGGATTTACACAGCTGAATTCAACCAGATGTAAGCAGATGTTTCATGAGTTGTCTTGGCTGATTTCCATCCCCTACACTGACAGTATACTGTCTATACTGTCTTAATACTAGATGGTATAAAGGTGGAATTCAGTGAATGAATCTAAGCATCATCAGCTTAAATTCAAATTAATCTCTGCTACACTTAATGTAACCTAACTCTGACCATGAACACCACAGTCGCTGTGCATCAGTCACACACTGTTCTTTACTGTAAATCCATCACAGTACAAACTAACCTGTTTATTCTGCACTGAATTGCAGAGTATTTTCATGCAACCTTTAAATAACACAAAGTTAGTTTACTTCAGGACCTTTCACAATATGAAAAACATAACTTCACATCATATACAGATCCAATATCTGATCAAACACCACTGAGCAGTCCTTACCTTTAAATATAACCTCTCTTCTTCCTCTCCTGTCCTGTCTTTCTTATCTTTCTCCATCTCTGAGTGAAGTTATCTCTCATTCTTTTCTCTCCCTGGAAATACAGCAGCTGGACCTTCAAC
>VUQS01074237.1:0-12288 GCA_015108495.1 Heterochromis multidens | reverse complement strand
GCTCCAGTAGATTTCTTCGTGTACAGGCTGTGATCAGCTGACCTGCTGCTGCTGCTCTGAGGTTTACTGCTCTTTGTGGATTTACACAACTGAATTCAACAAGATGTAAGCAGATGTTTCTTGGGTTGTCTTGGCTGATTTCCATTCCCTACACTGACAGTATACTGTTTATAATGTCTTCATACTAGACAGTGCAAAGTTAGTATAAAGGTTTAATTCAGTGAATGGATCTAAGCATCATCAACTTAAATTCAAATTCATTGCTGCTACACTTGATGTAAACACCACAGCCGCTGTGCACCAGTCACACACAGTGCTTTACTGTAAATTCACCACAGTAACAGCTAACCTGTTTATCATGCACTAAACTGCAGAGTATTTTCATGCAACCTTGAATTACAAAGTAAGTATACACCTCAGTTTGTTTGTCAGGAGGTTTCACAATATGAAAAAAAACAAAAAAACAAAAAACATAACTTCACATCATATACAGACCGGCCCACTTTAACACCTGAGTATAGCGCTATAAAAACGAGCCTGTTTTGAAAATGTAAGGGGTATAAAGTACAATTATTTGTGTTAAATTGTAGGAAGTAAAAGTAAAACGTTGTCAGATAAATAAATACTCAAGTAAAATACAGATACCTGAAAATTCTGCTTAAGTACAGTAACAAAGTATTTGTATTTCATTACTTCCTACTTCTGCTGGGAGGAGACACAAACAGAGCCTCAAGGGATCACATGCTAGTATAATCCTTGTGCCACTCCCAAGTCTGGATGAATGGGAGGGTTGCATCAGGAAGGGCATCAAGTGTGAAATCAAGCGGATCCATCTACTGTGGCAACCCCTCAAAAAGTATTTACTAAACAGAAATGAGTGACATCATGTTTATTCATTCATTAAAATTCAGAGTTTCTAGTTTAAAAATGTTTTATAATATATTTCCCAAACTGACTCACTATGTTTCTCTTCTAACGTAACAAGCAAACACCAATAGCACATATAAAGAAGCCAAATGGCATCCAGGCTGGACTGGTGCTATGGTCAGCTTAGGCATTCCCAGTAACTTCTTATTTGGCCTCCAATATACTAGAGCTGTCTGCCAGAGTCCTTGTACCTGTCTGCCTCAGTAATCTGCCAGGGAGCAGACAAACATCAGTGGGCCTTATCTCTACTTCTCAGGAGCAGCCGGGGAAGGAGGCAGGTAGCCCAGAGGCAACAAAGACAGGAGCAGACTGATGCAGACTCGTGAATTCAGTCAACACACAAATAAAAGCAGTTAATCAAACACAGGCATACACAAACATCTCTACACACACATACACACCACAGACATGCCAAAGCACATAAAAGTTCTTCTGGAAAGAAGGAATTGAGTTCATCAGACAAGCACTATTTTATATCTGCTAAGCTTTATGCATTAAACCTGCTCTAGCGGAGTCCCAGAATAAAAATTTGAAGCGGAAATTAGCTTAATAGGTCTCCTTTAATGAGCATGACATCCCAGAACCAGTTCAACATTTCCAATAAAGCTGTGGAGAAGGATCCATGCAGAGGCAATAGAGAATGTTGCAGTTGTCACATGCTGAGGGGCTAAAGTACACCATTTGCACCACAGATTCCACAAGTGGGCAGTGAAATTGAAACCATATGCTCAATCCACTTCCCTTGAGCCAAAGTCAATAAAAAGTCAAATTCTGTTAGTAGTAGATTTCACAGGGCACTAGTGCCTCAAAGAAAGTCAATGTCTTTACAGCACACTGTGTGTTCCGGCATTTGTATTCACAGCAAACTGGAGTCGCCTGTGGGGGAATGTGGTGGCTTAAAAATATGAAAAGCGAGTCATCCTGAATATGAATAGCAATTTGGTTTTACTGTTACTGACACACATAAGAATTAGTAATATGACATAGGCTAAATCGGTGTTCTTATTTTTGGACTGTGCCTACATGTGTGGGTGTGCACATGTGGAGAAGAGGTTTTTTTTGTTGCAATAATTGAAAAATTTCAAATGGAAACATGTTATTCATCATGCCTTGTAAAGGCAGACTATGTAACAGCTTTTAAATCATTTTAGTATGTGTTAAAGGAAGAATTTTATGAAGATGTAAAGGAATTCAGATAAAAAAATCTGTGCTCTGAGAAGATAGAATATAGAATGTTTGATTACACAAAACCATATTGAATTGGTTATAGATCCAGACCCCTCTCAGTAGTCATCTTTGGGCACTTTTTTGGTCTTGACAGTGTCCAGCTGGTAGCAGCTGGACAGAATCCTCCAGATGGTAGTGCATCCTTTCCTCTAAGTAAATATGACAAAAAAATATTCTGATTACTCAGTTATTTGCTACAGGGTCCAGTGTCATTTGTCCAAAAATACACTAAGCTTTCTGAAGATTTTGCTATGAGCAGAGCTTGTCAAAATCAAACAAAATACAAATGTAGCAGAGGTCACAGAGAAAATAGAGAGGTGGCCCTGCAAGAAAAGGAGAACAGAAAGCCAACACATGCTTAAATTGTCATACCTGCTTTTATGCTGTGTGTGTGCTTTTATGCTCTGTATGTAAGACAAAAGGTTACATTCAAGTCGCTGGCAAACTGTCATCTGAAGTTTTGTTTTCTTGCTCAAAACCAAAGAGAATTTCAGATAGGACATGCTTGGCTCCATCACTTGGCATCCACAAAGGTGCGTCAGGTGTTGTGTTGTAAAACTCAAGTAGCCTCTTGTAACATTGCATTGAACCTAATGGAAAGTGCATATTGTCTCACACAAAACGGTAACCTTTATAATAAAACTAACATATCATAACTTTTAGCCACTTCATGTAATATCAGCACTCAGAGCTAAGTTGGGCTTCTTTCTAACTATAAAAGTCAGACTTTTCTGTCTGATTTTAGTGTTATTATTTTGAGGTATTATTACAGAAAGTACAGCGTTTGTTGATAACAAAAGTTAAAATGTAATTACAAATGAGTTTCTCCTCATTGTTATGAAGAAACGTATATATAGTACATACTATCTACTAACTGTAGTTAGCATGTAATTAAATCTAGAGCCAAAGAGGAACATTTTGCACAGTAACAACAGTGGTTATCACAAAAAAATAAGTCCAAAAAACATGTTTTCAGCTAAAAGACATGTAACAAGGAAAGCTTCTGATAAAAAAAAAAGTCATCTTTAAACTGCTGGTTAGAAAATGGGTGTAGGTAACTGAAGTTCATGTGCAAAAGAAAAAAGAAAAAGAAAAAAGATAGAAAATGCATTTTTTTATGGATCCATTTTACATGTGTGGACAAAAACCTCTCAGCTGAAGAAATCTCACAAAAGTAATCCCCTTTCATGCAAACAGTGTTGAATTATAGTACAATAAGCAGCTTTCATTGTTACAAGTAAGGATATAAAAAACATTTTGTGATATGGAATAAGTCCACTCTTTCCTTTAGTTATTATGCAGAAATGAAAGAAGAGTGTGTCAGTGTTAGATTGCAGTGATCTGCTTGTTTTATTTATTCTTTTATTTTTTTTTCAAACTAGGGAGAGAGGCCTTTACAATTTGGACTTCACAATCTTCACAAGCCCTTTAATTACAGTAATTCCAGGCACTGTAAGAACTAATATATCTCAAGCAGCTCAGAATTACTTGACCCTCGAACTTTCCACACAAAAGTTCCTCCACTCTTCCTTGCAGGAAGTTTTAATTTAAAAAAACAGAAAAACAAAAAACTAAAGGTTAGCTTACATCAGTTGGCCATCTGCATTTCCACTTTGGTCTAAAGATGTGAGAAGATAAGGCAATTTAGTGTACTGACATCTGAAAAAAACAATGTCTGTTCTACCTTTGGGACTCTGCTCTCTTCCTGTGTCAGATCTATGTGTCTGCAGAGGTCAGATGAAGCTTCAGCTACATTTACACAGAATCTGGTAATGCAGCACATTCTGCCATGGCTGTATGGAGATGTGGGTGTGTTTGTTTGTGCTTTATAATTTAACCTCCACAAAGCAATCAGAAAATAAAGTTTTATCTATGGGATTCAGGTTTTTATTCTCATTAAAGCTCCTCTTGCTCTTGCTTGACTCGCTAGCACACTTGACCACCATGAACCAACCATGAACCAACCATAAACCAACCATAACCAACCATGAACCAACCATAAACCAACCATAAACCAACCATAAACCAACCGTGAACCAACTATAAACCAACCATGAACCATACATAAACCAACCATAAACCAACCATGAACCAACCATAAACCAACCATAAACCAACCATGAACCAACATAAACCAACCATGAACCAACCATAAACCAACCATGAACCAACCATTAACCACGAGGGTAAGTCTGAATGTTGTGTTTACCAACAGTAACACAAATACTTCACTATGGTAAAGTAACTAAACTGATTTTTACCCACAAGTTGAGATGGGTGACCTTTCAAACCTCTGGGGCTGAAAAAAGAAATGAAAAAGTTCTTCTAGTGGCCATTTCAGGCTGGACTCCAAAAGTGGGTCCATGCCTATACACTCCCATACCTCCTGTATGTCCAACTTTACAGCATTAAAAAGCATGTTTACGGTTTTGATCCTTATGGAAAGTTTTCCTGCTTCTTAACAATTGTACTGTGGGTACATCTAATTGAACGCTGGATAAGGCTTTGGAGTCATTTGAGTCACTGACCTTGACCTCTCTGCTGTGTTTGTGTGTCTGGAGCATTTGAATTGAATTCTCTGACCATCCACAAAGTTTGTGTTTCAGTTTTGGTGTGTGAAATTCAAGACTTATATATTCTGTTAATCTATGTCTATGCATTGCACTCGTACACTGTATGGATGCAGCTTGCTAACCAAGTTTCCTAGCATTGATATCTTGGCACGCTACCATCACATCCAAATACAGTCACTTCTGGTTTAAAAAAAACTCACATGGCAGCAGCCAAAATGCTAATGGTGAGGCTTAAAAATGCAGAATCCAGAAGACAGCGTCACAATGGCTTTGTGTATCTTTTATATACATATGAAATCCTGGTTGAAATCCTGCAAACACTCCATCAGTTGTTCTCCTTTGCAAGCACCATGCCAAAAGTTCCTAAACATTCACAAACATTAGCCGCCTGAAGCTGGGACTTTTAAGGTGTAAAAAAATTAACTGGAACTTTTTTAGACCTGGTCCCTGCAGAGAAAATTTCTCAAGTTCCTGCAGTGGAAATGTGGTTATAAAGTTAGAGTACATCAGAAATGAACGTCTCCCATACTGTTGTGTTACCCTGCATGTTATTTTGTGAAGTCAGATTCACCTTTTTGTTATGCACTGATCTGCTTCTAATTCAGTCAGTGTTTTTTCTGCATTTTCCAGAATTACTTTCAACAACTCCCAGAGAACTTGCCTGGCCTTTGGCTTACACTTTTATTTATAGATGCAGCGAGCAATACAGCATACTAATCACAATACTAAGAGCAGAAGCGTGTTTTCCCTGGCTCAGTTGCTTCTTCAACTCACAAGAGCAACGCAGGGTCTTTTGGAATTGACAGAATTGGAGACGTGGGCGGCAATTCAAAGGTCTATCCTGATGTTTACCAGTGATGTTTTAGATTGCTGATATTTTTCCACTTGAATTAACCTATTGAACCCAGATATTACCCTCAAATAGTGCTAGTATTATAAAAGCATTTTGCTTCAATTTACAGTAGACTACTGTCAGGAACAGATTTTCTCTCTGCTTGTATGGCTGCTTTGTTTAAAGGATGCTACTGTATATGTTTCTTATTTTCAGGGACAATATTCACATGTGATGTGCAACTTTAAATTTCAGTGGAAATATGGTGCATTTGATATCTTTTTACTGATGCCACAAATGGGCTCTACAAGCTGATATACCTTGTATTACAAATAATAAGGTACATACATTTTTTAAATTGAATTAACTGTAGATTACCACAAAGATTGATAAATACAGTATCTGTATCAGTACTTTCCTCCATTAATCCCTCTTACACACAGACAAGCCTCAGTGACCCAGCCTACAGCACACAGATGGCAAAAAGACCTTAGCCTAAACTCATTGTCATTCACCATTTCCTCTCTTTCCTTTACTCTCCACGCTGTCATTAAACAGAGCAGGTGAGTGGCGGCTGATTACCAAACATCTTTTCCTACCTTTGATCTCCTGAGGTGTGGGGCTCTAATCCATCTTGTAGCACAGGAGGCTGTCTGATCTAGGTGGTTGTGGTAGCCACTTAGCTCCTCCTCATCTCACATACACATATAGTATGTGCCCCCGGCTCTTGCAAAGGGTACACACACAAGGAAAAGAAGATGGAGCTGCTACTTACAGGGACTCTGTAGAGAGAAAGGAAAATAGATGCAGAAAATATGAGTCAGAGGATAGAAGAAAAGATGAATAGGTTTATTTGAAGCGCATACATAAACCATCACCAGGTAATTGCACAGGGCATCAAAAGATGCATACATTCTTGTTTTTGTCCCACTCAAAATCCTTAGGCAACTACATGTTTTCAAAAGCAACCATATATTGCTTTATAAATCATGTTTCTGATCAGCTATCTCCCTTTGCAGTCCAGGTATTAATGCTGAGGACAGTCATTTATCCAGCATACAGTAAGTTTGAAATCTGCACAGTTTCAAAGTTCACAGTCCCAATTTGCTGATGGTCTTGTTTTACTGTTTGTCCCTTACTCAGCTAGATCCCCTTCCTCTTTATATAGCACATCCAACATTTTTCATACTGTCACCGCACATACTTTGAACAGCTTTTGGAGCTCATCAGCATTCAAAACAACACCTAGCACCCAATATTCCAAGACAATTTTCGCAGTAAATGAGAAAGCAAATGTCACTTCAAGATGAACATTAATCTCATGTCACTGCATTTTAATGGCACTCTTACTCAGGGGGGAATTACACTTCTCCCCAGAGATCAACCCAACTGCTTGGCACCACAGTGAAATTATCATCTTTTGTTAGCAGATTCAGTACCTGCCATGTCAACTTTCAACACACATGAACTTGCAACTCTGCCTCTGAATGAACATGAACATAAAATCGAAGAGAGCACTTGTTGAAAGCTGTAGTCTTGTAGTCTGTAGTCTTTTTTTGCAATCTTCAACATCCTTTGTCTAGTATATCCACTATCCCTCCTCTGCACATGTCCAAACCATCTCAGCTTTGCCTCTCTAACTCTGTCTCCAAAACACTCAACCTGAGCTGTCCCTCTGACATATTCATTTCTAATCTTGTCCATCCTGGTCACTCCCAATGAAAATCGTAGCATCTTAAACTCTGCCACCTCCACCTCCAGCTCCTCCTCCTGTCTCTTTGTCATTCCACCATCTCCAAACCATACATCACAGAGGTCTCACCACCATCTTGTAAACCTTCCCTTTAATCCTTCCTGCTATCCTTTTGTCACAAATCACTCTTGACTTATTTCCACCCACTCCACCCTGCCTGCACCCTCTTCATCACCTCTCTTGTGCACTGTCTGTTAGTTTTGGATGGTTGACCCCAGGTTTTGAAACAAGTCCACCTTCACTTTTTCTGCTCCTTGGATGTTCACTGTTAAAAATGCCCTATGTGCACACATCTTCCAAAAGTGGAATGAATGGGCCTGTGTCCAACCATTCTCCCATTTGGACATCTGGGAAAAAACATCCTATTATATAGCCAATAGACAACAATTTGGTTCTGGTGGTTAGTCTTTTGTAGATTTCATATTTGGCCCATTTCTTAGTAGGGACACTGTACTATATAGTAGATACTGCTACTATGCAATGATAACAGACAAAGAGCGATAGTGGGAGCACAGCTACTTCACCAGCTTAGATGTGTCCTGAAAGTCCTCCGGTGGCAAAACTATTTTACAAAGATGAATCAATTGTTGTGCTCAAAGCACTGTTTCATTCGGCCGGGAAATCCACTTGTCTCTAATTACTTGCAAAAAGTTTTAAAGAATGTATGCATCTTATGCATGTAGCTTGAGACTATTATAGTAGGAGCAGAATAAAAAGGTTAGATCAAATGAATATCTGGAGCTCTTGGAGGGGATGTGGGATAAATAGTAATAGGAAAACTTTTGAAGTGCTGACATATGTAAAGTTTCAGCAAAAAGGATATTGTTGCTGAATGTTCCTTCGCCCTGCTCTTCTCTCCGACTCACACCCCCCCCCTCCTCCTTCTTTTTTCTTTCTGTTCTTTTATCTGCCTTAAAGCTTTAGGCTGCTGTATACAAGCCAAAGGTACAGAATCCATTTCCTACCAAACACTGCCCAGAGGACTCAAATCTCTATTGTACGACCTGCCCTACATTGAATAAACTGTGCTGTTGTGTCTTAAATGTCATCATGTGGAGATATTTCACATCATATACTTTGGACTCTAATTAGAATTTTACAATGGAATACATGAAATAAACAGAACTATGTTCTGAATGCTTGAAAGTAAAAAATACCAGAACTACTAATTACTCCCCATCAGTAAATTTGTTTAAAAACAAAAACACATGTTTAATTTCATATATTTATCTGACTAAATCCCCTGAGATAAACATTGTGCAAATAGCTACACCATGACATGTGCATATGATATGTTAAGAGAATTAAGCAACTATGTTTTGGTAGAAAAATATTTGTGACTGATATGCTTGTGATGTAGTGAAAGCACCCCTGATGAGCAAGCTGCAGGGTGTATTTTAAAATATACACAACCACTGCACAGCAAAAGCTACATTATGGAAAGACCTTATGAAATTGTTCTCATGTATTCTGGACCATCTGCACAGAAAGATGATTACCCTTAGGCTTCAGTTTCTCTGCACATTCTCAACTCAAAATTTCTAAGTAGTAATTGCAAAAACAGTGGGCAGTAAAGCTTGCAGAAATAATGTTCAGAAACAAGTGTTCATTCTTTATTGAACATCATAAAAAACATGCATTTAATTAGGAAGTTACAAAGTTACTTGATCCATCCCTTCTATAACCCCAAATCCAAAAGAGGCAAAGGCAAGTCTACGCCCATGTGGTAAACTTAATGATAATGAAAACAGGTTTATGATAAACATGACCATCTCAGCATAGTGTAGCTGTGGAAGAACAAACAGTGGGTGATTCATTTGGACTGAAAAATAAGTCTAACTTTTACTCTGGTCTTTATTTATACCACAGAAAAAAACAATCTATTTCAGACATAATAAAATTAGTGATGGCGGAATTTGATTGAGACAGTTTTTTTTAAAAGATTATGGTTATTAGTAACATCTGTGCTTTTTCCACATTTTGCAAAATGTCGACACTATTTTTCATCCACCTATTTAACAAACTCATAATATTGTATGCAATATTTTTCCACTAATTAACAACTGCAGTTGCAAGGGTAGTTGCAAACTTGCAACAGTAACCTGTGCTTATATTCATGTGTGGATATGTCAGGGGAATTTAAAGTGTGCGCATAAATTTTATTTATATCTGGTAAGTAAAATTAACCAGAAATTGTATTGGATTTTTTTTTTAACCTTACCTGCCTCTACAAATGAGAAGCTAGGGGAAAAAGCTGTCCAAATGCAACTTGACAATATGCTGTCAAAAAGCAGTTTTATGATAATTTACCTCTGAACTTGTTGCACTATTTTGAGCATTGCAATAGTACATGACATATGCAGATTGATATTTCACCATGAAATCAATGCAATATGAAAAGGGCAGGAGAGAGGTATGGATTTTTCTGTTTCTGCTTTGGCATGATCATCAATCCCTATAGGTGATCAGGGGGAAAGGGAGAAAAAGGGGAAAATGAGCAAGACAGCAGCTAAGAGTTGCTTTAGCTGCCCACTGTAGTGCAGTAAAGTGACCCACCATGCTGAAACATTTTTTAGAGGGAACCATTGCTACAACAACTACAAACAAAATTTCTAACAATTTCTAAATTCCTAACAATTTTAGGACACCTTCTTGCAGGTTTGGACAAAAAGTAGGCAATTGTCCAAACTTACCTTGTGTCTGGACATGGATTTTTACTGACATTTCTTTTGATGTAATCTTTCAATTTTTCTTGTTATCTTTAGATCTAAGATGTGCTAATCATTATCACTTTTTCTTCCTGTGTTGTGTTGACTTTCCCTTCACCGTACGAACTAGTGTATATTGGTTTTAATTCTAAAAGGATTACATGATCAACAGAAAATGATTCTGCAATTATTGTGTTAATCACTTATAAGTAATTTTCCATGCAAAGAATACTAAAAATTACCTAGTTTTATCTAAACTGACAATTTGAACTGTCTTTTTTGATAGCAAATTAATAATCTTTGGGTGTTAAGACTTGTGGTTAAAAATAAAAATAGCACAGAATAGATGGAACAAAATAAGATATTGTATTAGTTCAGGCTGTAATTTGACTTAAACCAGAAAAAAAAACAATTAAATATAAAACAAACCAAAGCTTCATAATAGCTATTTTGTGTTTCTTAGCATACTAAAACGGGCTGAGTTGAATTTTAGTCTGCAACTGCAAAGACAGAAAACTTTCAAAATAAAGGTGTCAGTTTGTTTAAAGCAGACACTCATAACTGGACCACTTGAGAGCATTACTCTGGAAATTATATATCACAAACTGAACTTAAAGAAGAAAATCAGGAGAAGGATGCATCTCCCTAAGTCATTTTTTTTGTTTTCCAATGTTTATAACTTAGGGATTCTCAGTCTGTCAGTCAGCTTGTGGTCAGATCTGCCAACTCTGTTCTTAATACTGAACTCTGTAGTTTTGCCTCTAGTTATGAAGGAATATAGCTTCCTATCGGTCTGTGCCATGACCCCAATTGGAGAGCCATATTCAATGCAACACACAGGAGAGATGAGAGGCGGCAGGAAGCTGCCCAGGCTGGCTGCAGGGGACAGATAATGCTTTTAGAATTCACGAGCTGTCATCACATCGTCCCTGATACTAACCCATCCCACTCCTCTTCCATCAACCCCCAGGTGGCAAAGGGACATTAGGTGAAAAGTTCTAGACAGTGATACCATAAATATGCAGGCATGAAGAAACAAATCCTCACCAGTTTGGCTAACAACCCACACAGTTAGTGTATATTAAATATGACATGATTCAGGCAGGCTAACAGATTTAATCAAAACAAAGCTGTAATCCTTCCATTGTTTATTAATCTAGCGGCCAGAAAATTTTTGTCAACATTTTCACTGAAATTTTTCAGTACCAGCTATGTATTTTCATCCGCATCTGTAAAAGACAGAAATGATACAAAGAGAGTGAAACAAAAAGAGACATTGGTAAGGTAAGGGAAGAGAAATCTATAAAAAGGCATCCAGCAGTACAAATGGAAAGTGGGTGACAGACACTGAGGATGGCTGGTGTAAAGGAAACTGGGTTAGTCTACTGTGGTTTTCATGATTAGCTATGCTCCCATGTTCATTCTAGCAAGATACACTTGAACTGATTCATTTTATGGGCCATGCCTTTTTGTAACTTGGCCAATAAGTGGAAGATATTATGATTGACTGGGCCTTACTGCAGAGTCAAGTCACAGTCATGCTATGTGAGGTGTATAGAGGTTTAATGGCTAAAACTATTTTCAGCCAGCAGAGGTAAATAGACATGTCCCTCTAAATAAAGTACTGGCTAATAATGAGAATGGCACACATGCAAAAATATAAAAAAGCCTTAAAGAGCAAATCAAACAGAGCAACCTAGAGAACCTTCTTGAGAGTATGTGTCATGCTGGTAGTTTTATGCCTGTAGTAGTTAAAGCTATAGGTCACTGTATTGTGAACCCTACAAATACAGTGGGGCAAAAAAGTATTTAGTCAGCCACCAATTGTGCAAGTTCTCCCACTTAAAAAGATGAGCGAGGCCTGTAATTTCCATCATAGGTATACCTCAACTATGAGAGACAAAATGAGAAAGAAAAATCCAGAAAATCACATTGTCTGATTTTTAAAGAATTTATTTGGAAATTATGGTGGAAAATAAGTATTTGGTCACCTACAAACAAGCAAGATTTCTGGCTCTCACAGACCTGTAACTTCTTCTGTAAGAGGCTCCTCTGTCCTCCAGTCGTCACCTGTATTGATGGCACCTGTTTGAACTCCTTATCAGTATAAAAGACACCTGTCCACAACCTCAAACAGTCACACTCCAAACTCCACTGTGGCCAAGACCAAAGAGCTGTCAAAGGACACCAGAAACAAAATTGTAGACCTGCACCAGGCTGGGAAGACTGAATCGGCAATAGGTAAGCAGCTTGGTGTGAAGAAATCAA
>VUQS01074236.1:0-30256 GCA_015108495.1 Heterochromis multidens | reverse complement strand
AGTTGATGCAGCGGGTAGGAGTGCGTTCCATGGGCAATGCCCCAAGCCACAAAACGTAAAACACCACAGTATGTTTTATGTCATGTGTAAAATGCCATTATAACCGAGAGCGCTTCTCCCTCTCCACCAGCTCCACTAGCTCCACTCCCACTCCACAGACAGAGCTATCTTTACATGGACAAGCAGTGCAGAGCATAACTCTAAGCACGGCTGTGTGTGTTGCTTGGCAGCTGGGCAGCAGTTTATGGTAATGTTTTGGGTGATAGGTCAGGGACAGAAGGGTGGTGGTGGTCACTGGTGGTGGCCCTGTGGGGTTTCAAGCCACGTCCAACTGGCCTGGGAGCTGCCTCTGAGGTCAGATGAGAGGGGGGGCATCAGACATTGAGCAGATTGTGGTTTGGGTTTGGGGGGGTGAGTAAGGAGTAAGAAGCCCACCCCTCTTCCCTAGAGCCTCAAGCACAGGGCTACTGCAGAGAGTCAGGCACCTCACCATTAACAGATGCCAAGAGAAAAATGCTAATGTGGTGGGCTCTGCATAAGGCCAGGTCAAAGACTCAAGTTCTGGACTTGTTTTTTTCCTTTTTGAATCACTCTGAATCACATCTAAGTAAGCCTTGATCAGGCATGGATTAATCATAAGATGAACAAGATTTTAGGTTTTTACTAGAGACATTGAATAGATGAATGTAAGAACACTTCAGCTGTGCCAGGAAGGAATCACTTCATCTTAAAAATACATTTTACAGGCAAAATGTCCAATGGCAGATATTTCCTGCCTGAAAAATAATGATTTAATGTACCTATGCTCTAGACTGAGTCTGGACAACATGCTTTTGTCCTGGCAGGACCTCCCCGACTCACTGTCTCCAGGAGCTTGACATTTATGGTTAACAAAAAAAAAAAAAAAAGTAGTTGTAAATAAGAAATCGGCTCCAAAGCATTACCTGAGAAGGATTATCATATATCAAGCAGCAGAAACAGAAACAGACAAATCTTGCAGCTACTTGCAGATCAAATAAATGCATGTCGGAGGAGGCCATGTTTGGTTAACCCCGTGCAGGAATTAGGTAATGTTCAGGATGTATGCCTCTTAAAGTGTGGAGCAGTGACCCTTCTGTGACATTCTGACTGAACAGGCCATTGTGCATTGAGGGTGAAAGTCTGTATTTGCAGCTGGAAACAAACCCAAAAGCTGTGAATTGATATATGTTATACAATGGAGATGAAAGTGTGAAATGTTGTGTTCAACACTTTGAGCTACATTCACAGTATTGTTGGGATCCAGTTTTTTCAGTGACTGACCACAAAGATATTACAATAAACAATTCCATCCACCATCCATCCATCCACCATCCATCCATCCATCCATTTTCTGCCGCTTATCAAATTCAGGGTCTCAGGGGCACTGGTGCTTATCCCAGCTGTCATAGGGTGAAAGGCAGGGTACACTCTGGACAGATCTCCAATCTGTCGCAGGGCTAACAGAGAGAGACAACCATTCATGTTCACATTCACACCTATGTTTAATTTAGAATCAGCAATTAACCTAACCCCCTACATATGTTTGGACTGTGGGAGGAAGCTGGAGTACCCAGAAAGAACCCACTCAGCGATGGGGAGAACATGCAAAGTCCACACAGAAAAGCCCCAGACATTTTCAGCATTATGCAAATATTCAAAAATATGTTTCTGAATGTGTACATTTTGAGGTAGAGACATGGCAAAGAATACTGAATGTAAAACTATGGGTGAATCCTGTAGGGCCAAAAATTATGGTTATCCTACCCCTTTCCTCCAAAGAGTAATCTTGTACTCTATTACAGCCAAACTGGGAAATCAACAATCTAATCATGTTGTTGCACTGACACAAGTGCACATTTGAGAGTTATGATAAGGTCAACTAAGTCATGACAGACATAACAACTAGATATAATAGCGAAGCTAGAGGGAAGGCACTTATTGAAAACGTGAACTAGCTAGAGATACTGATCAATTTGGCAAATTAGAATGAGTCATAAATTAAGCCATATTGTTGTGACACTTATGCGTACGTATAGTATAATCTGGGGGGTGAAAAACTGTTTCAAATTTTGGGTCAAAGTCACCAAATTTATGGAGCATTTTTAAAAATCAGATTTGTACAATGATACATTAGGGCCACCAAAAAAAAAAAAAAAAATCTGGGGCCAGGTGATGGATGGGTTGAATTTTCAAAAAAGTCAAAATTTTCCTCAAATTTAAGAGGGAAAACACAAGTGTTTTTTTCTAGTCAAGGAGCGATATTGCTTCACTGTTCAAAGGTAAGTTGGAAAAAAATTATCATATTTAAACTCCTGGAACCAAAAACCCACAGGAAATGTTATTTGAAGAGAAATAACACCACTTTCAAATCATATCAGTAAGGCAAACAACAAACTACAAACTTGTTTTCAATAAAACAAGCCATTCTCCAATCTGGACTAACAGCACATTCTTAAGACCCCGATGTTGGCTATATAGTGATAGATCAGTATTGGCATTTATAATGGCCAATAAATAAAAATTTTAAAAAGTAAAGAAGAGATGTTAGTGTTGATGTTCCATAATTTGTTCCCCAAAGGGAACTCTGCAACTTCTCTGTTTGCAGCACGTGTTTGATAGTCCACAAACACAACAACCAGCTGATCCAAGCAGAGTTGGGCAGAGTGTAAATGAATAATCCACAACTTGTTGTGACAATAAAGCGATTATTTTTAAACAGCACTGTCATATTATCTTAGTAATGACTCCTAAAGAACTACAGATAACAAATGTTAGGGAAATTTGTTTATGTTTTGTGTCTGAAAGAACAAAATATCCGCCAATTTTTAAATCACTAAAATTATTGCCCCTCTCCTCTTCTGTGTTTTACACTTTGGAAAGCCTTCTACTGGGCCAGATTTGACCCTTTGTCAGGCTCATTATGGCCCAAGGGTCGTATAGAACACCAATTCCTAAAAAGTTGGGACCCTGTAAAATGTAAATAAAAACAGAATGCAGAGATTTGCAAATCTCATAAACCCATATTTTATTCATATCCGAACAATAGAAAGCATCAAATGTTTAAACTGAGAAAATGTACCATTTTAAGAAAAAATTATTTAATTTTGAATTTTAGGGCAACAGGTCTCAAAAAAGTTGGGACAGGGTCATGTTTACCACTGTGTAGCAACCTCTATTCTTCTAACAACAGTCTGTAAACATCTGGGAAATGAGGAGACCAACTACTGGACTTTTTGGAGAGGAATGTTGTCCCATTTTGATGGTCCCTCTCCTTTTTTAGTCCAGAGGATGAAGATAACAGGCATCCAATATTTATTTTCAACCTTGTCTCTTGCGCACAGAGATTTCTCCAGATTAGTTGCAAAATGTCCCTCCAGCTATTTCTTTTTAGTACAACTTACTTTTCCAGCATTTTGTTGCCCCTTTACCAACTTTTTAAAGATGTTTTGCTGCCATCAAATTCAAAATGACCTTATTTTTTTCTTAAAATTGTACATTTTCTCAGTTTAAACATTTGACATGTTTTCTGTGTTGTATTGTGAATAAAATAAGGGTTTGTGAGATTTGTAAATCATTGCATTCTGTTTTTATTTACATTTTACACAGCATCCCAGCTTTTAAAAAAATCAGGTTTGTATTTGACATCCTTGCTTTACACAGTATTAATACAACCACAGTGCCCAACAGTGTTGTAATTTCCATTCTATAATGGGATGACAACACTTTAAATCTCCACCACACAGGCATGTTTACACAATTCCAAATGCTACATTAATTTTCATTCATTGCCACCCATTTAAAGTCTACATAGGATCACTAGGTTCCTAGTGACACAGACCCCTCATGCCTGGTAAGTTCCTATGGTATATGTGAGGGTCTAAGACAACAAATTACAGGTAAACTCACTAATTGTTTTCAACTGTTATAACTCACCTATTTGTGAAACACTTATCTGCTATCAGTGTTGGTTGTCTCTGTTTGTATTTTTGGTCTTTTTGGACTAGGTCTTCAGGTCTGTTTGAGTCTCTTCTAGGTAAATGGATTGCACTTAAGAAATAAACTTGAAGCTAAAATAATATAAAAAAACTGAACCATAGTGGCTTTATAAATTCTAAAAAGCCATAATTAAAACTAAACAGTAAGAAATCAAAATGAGATTTTAGGCCAAAACTCTGAACACAAGTTTTTGTGTTAAGTTTTGTTAAGATTTTTGTTAAGTATCATGTAGCCAAGTATTTGGTCGATTGGTGCTCATATTATTAAAATATCATGATCATACAGTACATAAACAATACAGTAAACGTGTCACAGTCCCAGGACATATAAGCATGACAGTTACACTTCATAGAAGGCTATGCAAGGCAACACATTTCTGTTCAACCAAATAAATTAGTATCACATAATTTTAACTAAATAAAAAAAAAATCCTACATTTTAAGTGACTTTAACAAAAAGCTCTTTATCCTTTTATCATTTCATGTCATTCACTAAAGTATGTGTGTGATATATAAAACCTGTTCTTAAATAAGTGACGATTTAAGCATCAATAAACCACCAAACGAAAAGAAAACAGAATGAATCAATTTTAAATTTTGTCTCAGGAGCATTTATGAATAAAAATGTGCCTCTGTAGCTGAGCTGATGAAAATAGCTGAAGGTAAAAAGGAATAAAGAGCATTCCTTGGATGACAGTTATGATTGGTAGGTGTGAATGATCTGTAGAAAAGTCTTCTAACTTCCCACAATACGACATTATGAAGCATGCCTCAAATGAACTAACTGAAATGGTCCATACAGAAACTCGCCGTTAAAAAACCATTAAGAGGGAAAAGTAACTCTGCAGAAGTCATTCTTCAAGTGAGGTTTTCCAGGATAACAAACCTGAAGTTCTCATGTGAACAAATGGCCAAACGATCAAAGCCTTGACTGCATAATAAAGGAACCATTATCAAATACACATTAAAACTTATGATTTTGTTCTTTTCAGCTAAATATGGTTAGATATTGAATCTCAACAAACTTATACAAAACTCCAGATGTTAAAAAGGAATTGTGCTGTTTTTTTAATTAAAATGTTTTAATTCCTTTTAAAGTGCTGACAGCATTCAGATATATTATAAAATAATAAAGGATGCTGACTAGGATTAAAGGGGACTACCTACTGAAATCAAAAATATGCATGCACATGGTGACTTTGAATGCAACTCCACAACAAAAGCAGAAACTGTGACTGCAGCCAAAATTTATGACATAATAGGGTGGGCCAATGTAGGGAATGGGTACAACACATCTAAAAATAGATGCTGAACTCTGAATTCAAACATGAAATTAGGGTGTTTCTCTGAATGCAGAGCATGTATACTCTGGTTGGGTCCACATTCTTTGAAACTGGGGTGGGTGGATGTGTATATGTATGCTCTGTATGTGTGAATGTGAAGCAGGGGCAGCGTGAAAACGATGAAAAACCGACAGGAATACTGTTCTGTGTTGAGAGTGCAATTTAGCATGAATCAAAAGCAGCTTTCCTGGCTCCTATTCCATACGCTGCAGTCTGCCAGGAAATGGGATTTTTTTCATATTTTTTGTAGGTAAAGTCTTTGCAGAATGGAATCAGATGAGGTATTTTTTTCCCTACCAAATGTTTAAGTGTTGGAAGTTTGGGGCAGACTCACTGGAAAGAGAAGAAAGCTGAATATGGGAGACAGCAGGGGGGTCTGCCATATATTTGTCCTAGCCCCAAACCCTTTCTGGAC
Source organism: Heterochromis multidens (assembly GCA_015108495.1). Lineage (NCBI taxonomy): Eukaryota > Metazoa > Chordata > Actinopteri > Cichliformes > Cichlidae > Heterochromis > Heterochromis multidens. The sequence continues at coordinate 24,482 of VUQS01074236.1, read as the reverse complement.
ACCTTGCTGAATTGAATCATGACTGCTTGTAAAATACAGAGCCCTCTATTAAGTAATTTACCACCAACTGGTCTCCAGACTGGCCTGAAGTGATTCTACTAATCATCACTGCACACAGAAATTATTTATGGTTCCTATTCATGAGGAGAAATGCCAGTTATTCCATCCAGTAAAACAGTAAGGTACAGCAACCACATAAATGACTCAGGATTTTGAATAAACTGTATTCACTGTTTTAGAAATAATATATAAATATTAATAGACTAACAATTGTGGAGTCTGTTCACAGTGTACATTACACTGCATTTTTTTACATAATAAAAAAAGACTTAAATTTAAATGGTGTGAACAAGCACCGGTTAAATATTAAAATATTAAACTGCAAGCATACTGCTGGGTTTGACAACATTCAGCAATAAAGCAATTCAAACATATCAGCAACCTAAAATATATTTAAGAAAGACAAGACTAAATCTGGAGTTTATGTGCAAACTCCATTGCAGTTAGTTAGACAGTTACTATGGGCACATAGAAAAGTCTTTTAAAGAGTGAGAAAACAGAACGTTTTCAGGGCTGATCAAGAATCAAAAACACAAATTCCAAAAAGCAAGATAACAAAAATCCAAAATATTGTCAGGAGTACATGGAGGGGACCACACTGGGAAACTCAACAGATGCTGTGATGAAGACTGAGGGGAAGACAGGACTATTTATACACATGAGGTGATGAAGGAAGTGGAGACAGCCGGGGCAAACTAGACACAGTTGTAGACAATCAAGACAGTGAGACAGGGGAGGAAGTAAAACTAAGCACAAGACACAGGAGACAACTAACTACCAAAATAAAAGAAGAACAAACTCAAAGGATAACTATTACACACAAACTTGCTGAACAAAAGGAACACTGAGGAAACGAAGTACAAATAATAGACTCCAAAAAACAGTAACTAGAACTCAAATATAACACAAAATAAAAGGGCTCAAAAGACAAGTGCACATAAAAATAAAAAACTCAAGCAAAAATTATAAATAAATGGTGTCTATCTCTCACAGAAATGTACCCAGGCCAGTTTTGAATGTTTGCTCCAATTTTTCAATCTGTTCAATTATTGACAAGGAAAGAGACATTTCACTTTAAACTAGGGATGCACCCATCCAGGTTTTTCCAGTTTCAATTTGATACTGATACCTTGGCTTTGGATATCCGATTCCAGAATTAAATTAATAAATTAATAAGTTGTATTTCTCTCTGCGAGGAAGACAATGAAAGTAATTCATGGCAATGGAACTAATATAAAAAACTGAAAATATGCATTTGCTATTCATCTGCTTTATTTGCATTAGTCTGATTTCAGCTTAGTGTGAGAGTCTTTACTGCAATCATTTACAGTTGTACTAGTTTCTCACTTACCTGCTCTCACTGTGAGTGCACCTCGTCTTGTGGAGTGGAGCTCATAAGAAACAGGTGATATATTATTAGCGGAGGTGACAACAAAACGTTACTACATGTGCAATAAAAGCTTCCCAGCAAGTGTTACACCAAAGGTAACAAGAGTGAGCATGCACGAAAGTAACGGCAGGGAAATCATTGTCATCATCTGTGCTATTCAGTTGTGCAAACTCACTTTCACCACAGTTTGCAGTTAAGTCAAAATTTTGCAAACAAACAAAAGTTGATGGCATATCAGCGTGAACCTCCAAACGGCTGACCCTTTACTGTTAGTTTCCTCCATGCTATGTTCGCTCTCTCACTAGCAACCAGTGATGTGTGTTGTAGTAACACAGAGCAACACCAGCCCACTGTCACAGATATCTGATTTAGCTTTATGAGTCAGTACCAATAGCCAGATAATGGATCAGTGCATCCCTTCATACTACGTGTGATTAAAGATAAAAAAGTTGCAAAGCTTGAGAAAAGACCAGAGTTTTATTTAGCTCAATAAAAATGAAACATTATTGGCTGCCATAGCACTGGCGTATCCAGCACTTCAGTATGGTGTTGCTGTGGATTGATATGCTTGATAAATCATAAGTGTATCTGTTTCGTGAGATGTGCAAATGACAAACATCAGGTTAAGAAATTATTCCAAAAACTCCTTTGTATGCGTACTGACCTTAAGTCTAATAAATTATAAATTAATGTTATTTTAATCTCTTTTTTGCAACTTAACAAAAGGTGGCAGGAGTTGTAGTGTGGGACAATAATAGACTGTAGCTATTTCAATATTTATAATAATTGAAATTAAGCATGTTCAAATGCATTACATAATATTAAAAAAGACACCCCTCCTTGCTGCATACACTTCCACACTTGGGACATGGTGTACTGTCAATCAATGTGAGACCAAGAATACATGCACTTTTAGTCACAGAGGCAACTCTTACATGTGCATTTATTAAATCACTGGGCACTCAAGACTGGGTTTAGCACCTAAACATGCACAGTGAACCTGAGATTGTATATAGCTCCCTTAATGTAAACCTCTGTAGTCTCATTATTAGCTGAATATGAGAGATACCTCAGAACCCACTGTAACCATTCGGTGGTGAGCTGGTTTGCTGAGGCAGAGTGGAGGTGAACTGAATGGTCTGCAGTGAGAGGCTGTGGGTTGGGTTTCTCTGAGGTTATGGTCATTCTCCCCTGGGAAAGTGGTTGGGCCTGGCTGTTTACTTTGGAGTAACCCTGCCCCTCCCCTTATACCATTCACTCTTTGCTTGGTAACTCATGATTACCTACACTGGTACACACCTGTCATTTCTGAGCTCCTAATGAAGGAATTATTAGTAGGCTATTTTGAAAGTAAAGCTAAATTCAATCAAAATTGATGGAAAGATATATTTATTCATTAATTTTTTTAGTGTACTGTTGTGTGACTGGATGTTGCATCGGTGCCACCTTCGTGTCACAGCAGGTGTGAGTGAAGGGTTGGGGGGAGCAAGAGAGAGGTGAGGGTTGGGAAGTTGGGCAGGGTGTTAGCACTGGACTTAATGGGTAGGGGCTGAGGTAGTGCATGCATCTTCACCCAAAGAGGAGTCTGACTTTCTCTCAGTGCCTGTTCTCAGACGGACTCACACAGGCTCACTCACAGAGCTCTCAGCTCTGCTCTGCAGCTCTGACCACGTCAGATGATGCTTCAGTGCTACTCTACATGAGATTACTGCAGGACTGAGCAGAGTTGTGGCTCTGCAGCCGATGGGCTTCTGTTCTTTCTATCTTTATCCCTCTTTTATTTGGACACTGGGAAGAAGTAAATAGCTGAACACACACTGTTGGGAGGCAAATGAATGGAGCCGACTCGCAGGGGATTTCCCCAGGCTGCATTTACACCAATGGATCTGGTCACAAGCTCTGAATGGGCCAAATTGTGTTTGGCAGATTAATTTTCATTCATTTTTTAAAATAAAATAACTTTTTGCAACAACACCATCTCTTAAGAGCTTGCAGGTTTTTTGGATTTTCACTGGAAAAAAGTAAGTTTAAACTTCTATATTTTTTAAAAGACTTTTTAATGGCTAGAAGGGCTCAATTCCTAAAGATGTGTGTTAGTTTTCAGATGAAATTAACTACTGAAAAACAGACACACAATTTAGCATTAATTCATAAAGCAAAGTCTGACATAACTCATTATAGAGACTGATGATATTTATTGTGTTCTTTACATGTCTGGCTCAAGGATGTGCTCTATAGTTGTGCTTCATCAGTGGAGTCTGGCTGTGTTCTTGCTGTGTTCCCCGGTGACTCTTGATGGGAGACCAGTTGATACACTTAGTAACAGAACGTGAGTTACCTTTATAATAACTTTAAAAACATAAAAAATAAAATACAAATACAAATACAATTCTATGCAGTATTGCATTTTAAAAACTGGCAACTTAATTAAAAATATTTGGGAATTCCTACAGTTTGTCTGGACATATTAAAGTAAGCACAGGAGCTTTTCACTGTTTTAGGTCCATCTTAAAGTTAGATTAGTGATAGCGCTCAGACTTGTTTATGCTGCCACCTACTGTATTGAGGTTTCATGAAGCCCAACCTTACATTTTACCAGCCAACCACTTCTAAAACTATCAAGCACATTAACTCAACATTCAGGTGTCAAATGTCAAATTTCAAGTTAGAACAAAATGGTGATTGAATCAAGAATCAATTAAAAAATAATCCAAGAGATATCACAAAGATTAAAACAGATTTCTAATAGTCTAGAAAGCTTTCTACATCATGTGGTTTTTTCAGCACCTTTTTTTTTTTTAACACAATTTAATCTAACTCTGTCACTTTTTTGTTGTAAGGAAGAGGTCAGTAGGCCACGCCCAGCTGATGCATGACAAGGGCCGCACAATACATGAGTACACACGCCGCATGTGGCTACACGAGCTACTGGAAGAGGTGCACACGGCTGATGAGCATGCACCACCTGTGCAAAGCAGAACCTCGAGCCAAACCTTCAGTGGAAATCACCAGAAGCCCTCAGGGGCCACCAAGGACCTCTCTGACAGGTTCAGGCAGGACAGAGTGGGCCCTAACCTCCCTCAGGAGACCAACAAAGCTCTGGCTTATAAGGAGCCACTAAAAGTTGCCACCAAGAGGAAAAAAAAGGTGAGGTTGGGCCGGCGTAGAGAAAATGACAAGAAGAGGAGGCGAGCACGGTCTGTCACAACAGAGGGGCCATGAAGGATGGCTACCTAAAAAAACAAAAAAAGAAAACAAAAAAACCCCAGTACCCTTTATATGGTACTGCACTAAGACACTGACACAGGCTGACTGAAGCCTGACAGACTGAAACTATGCCAGACTCGGTCATTTTATATTATGACCCTGGGTTTGTGCTTGTATAATAATATTTTGTATTGTTGTTTGTATTTTTGCTGTAAAACAATCTCACACTTCCTGGAGTTTCATGATAACATCTGCTTAGGTCCATATTTATTTGGAAAATTGTTACAACTTTGCAGCCCTGATTTACTTCAAAGCAGTGACATATTTTATAGTTTCAGACATACACAAGTAGAGCATGGGGGAGGTATTTATTTCCTATACATAATAACTTCACCCAATAATGAGATGCTGAGCAATCTGCTTTTTGTTTGGCTCTATATATACTGACTGTTACAGACTTACACTCAACAAACTGTTCAATGAATACATCAGTTCATAATTTATTTTACTTTAAAATGTATATTTATTTTGTGAATGTATTTCAGTGCTGCTGACTAAATTCCATAATGCACTTTAGTTATATCCTGTATATGTTCTTTTGTGGTTGAGATTTGATTTAGTGATTTTTTTTTATGATGGTCCTGCTTTCCTTTCACACCTTAGATAACTTATCAGACGCTTCATTAAACCCACTTCCATCATTTAACATTTGAGTTTATTTTTCTTTTACAATAAGCCAGAATCAGGGGCTATCAGACTCACAATGTTCTGCACTTGCACTGAGGGCATACTGTATAATTTTCCAGTTATTCAAACATTAAATATATAGTCCTTAGAGAGATTTTTGATTCTTGGTGTCTTTATTCACAGGATATATGCAGCTCAAATGGAACATCTGTCATTAATGAAGAGCCAAAATTATTTGCTGAGTAATTGTGTCATGTAAAGTAGTTAACTAACATAAAACCAATCCAATATTTAGATGAACTGTTAGTCCTCCAGGAAATTTTTTAAGCAAAAAAATTTTCAATATTTAGCATATTTGTATTTTTGACTATGAGACAAAAACACAGCTTATGAATGCATTAAGTTGGAAAATGGGATTTGAATTGTGATTTTCTAATACAAATGACCAAAATGTAGAAAATAATTGACTCATTAATAGATACTTACATGCGGCAGTAATGGTTGAGACTGAGAAAATTAGTGTAGAATGGCAAATTACTAGGAGACTAACAATTCTTCAAAACCATGGTTCAATTGGTACCTTGGTTTTTCTTTAGAGGGGAAGAATGGCAACAAAACAAGAAAAAATTCTTTTTACCATTGGCCTGATCACTTGATCATAACTGGATCATGAAAAAATATATTTTCTGATGTATTTACAGTTCAGTTGTTACCTGAATACCATCTAGAAATCCTAGAAATTACACTCATTCTTAGGTACCTTCTTAGGTACACCTGTTGAGCTGCTCATACATCCAGATATATGATCAGCCAATCACAGTGGCAACAACTCAATGCATCTCAATCCAATAGAGCACCTTTTGGATGTGGCAGAACAAGAGATTCACAACCCCAATCTGCAGCAACTGTGTGATGTTATCATGTCAGTATGGACCAAAATTCCTGAGAAGCATCTTGTTGATTCTTTAACATGAAAAATTAAGGCAGTTCTGAAAGCAAAAGGGGGTCCAACCCAGTACAAGCAAAGTGTACTTAATAAAGTGGACAGAGAGCGCAGAATACCATTTTACATCTAAAACATAAAGTTGATTTTTGACAACACAAGGGCCACAGTGGTTATTTTCATAACCCATTAATCTGCTGATTACTTGAACCATCAATAAGTGGTCTGTATCAGAAAATGCAATTTCTAGGAGCCCACTGCAACCTCTTCAAGTTGCTTTTCAGTTTAACCAACACTCCAAAATACAAATGTATTGTCATAGTGTACTGTCATATAAGACTACAAAATTTCTGAAAATTTTTTTGTTTATCCATTAACAGATTGTAAAGATGATTAATATATACTAAGTTATATAATACGTTTTCTCCTCAAAGTATTTGAAAAAGAAAATCATTAAAAATGCTTTATCAATAAAAAAGTACTAAGAGTAAGTGTAACATTTGGGTCAAAACAGACTGCTGAAGCTAGCAGTATGAAAAAAAGTGTTGTTGACTTTGGCATGAACAGAACACAATGAAGCTGTTACTCTATTGTCCCACCTGAGAACACGTGGCACTTTAACAGCCACTGTATGGAAGACACAGACACCAATAATGGATGGGTTAGCAGATGCATCAACGTCAGCTATATCCTGAACGAAGAGCAGTAGTGTACACCATAGGCCATTAGCTAAAATGAGCCATAAAAGCTGTGGAAAGCCTGATAAAGCCACCCTTAGGAGCCTGCTGCTAATACTGAAGAAATCAAACAATGTAGAGAAACATTAATATCTCTACAGGAGGGAAAGAACAGAGAACATAATCAATGAACCAGTCCTTTTTTCGGTTTTCACCGACCATCTCATGGGATTAGGGGTGTTGATTTTAAAATATTATTCATGTATTATGAATTAAATCCCAAACATCAACTCCCAAGAGAGAGGAGAACATACAGCTGTAAACTTACAAGTCAAGGCTGTAACAAGTCAGGAGAAGTCAGACGATGTGCAACACTGAATTTTACCTTCCTAGTTAGCATTTCTAAGCTACCAAAAAAACCCCCACATACTAAGAGCAAGAAATGGTTTATAATACATCAAAGAGTAGCTCTAAAGAGACGTAAGCACATTTAAATTCATGCATTTCTCTGAACTGCTATTGCTGCTCCTCCTCCTAACTGGTATATAAACAATTAACAAACCTTTGTAACACAGTGTTTTCTAATTGTGGACATTTATATATGCAAATGGTATAATATGGTGAAAATTAGATTAAAAATGGAAAGTGGAAAAAAAAAAAAGATTCATAATCGATTTCTACAAAATTTTTGGTACTCACAAATGTGCCCCAGTCCACACACAAATACCAAGAAATTTCAACACATGTGAAACAATTTTACAAATGCACAAACCACAATCTGGATAAATGTTAAAATTTCAAGAACAGAAACTTCAAACTCACATCTCATAGTTTTTGCTTTCAAAAAGCTTGCTATAGATGTTTGAAAATGTATGCCCACTCTCTCTTGTCCACACATATCCATAAATTCATGCTGCAGGTAAGTATTGGTGAAAAACTGTGATAACTGTGTTTTCTGTGGCTTTACAGTATGTGCAATTTTAAAGTGGGAAAGATGATTTTCTAAGTATCATAGCTCACTACCCCTTCATTAGAAACCAAAGTGTGTATATATATACATATATATATATTCACACACACACACACACAAAGGCTAGAACACCTAATGTATTTCACTGACCTGCTGTATAAAAAAAGACCAGAAAAAAGGCTGCACAGTGTCTCTCTCTGTCTCCCTCATCTTTCCTTCTGTGTGCAGAGATTCACATATACAGTGGTGTGAAAAAGTATTTGGCCAGGTAGGTTTGGATAACTTTTTTCCCTTAGTAAATGAAATCATCATTTAAAAACTGCATTTTGTATTTACTCAGGTTATCTTTGACTAATATGAAAATTTGTTTGATGATCTGAAACATGTAAGTGTGACAAATATGCAAAAAACTAAGAAATCAGGAAGGGGGCAAATACTTTTTCACACCACTGTACATTTCTGCTGTTCAGTATATAAAATTGCACAACCCTTTGTAAGCAAAGGCAGTTCAAGGGGTCACTTTACAATTTTAGCAATCAGTTGCAGTAGCTATGCAAATGTTAATGTTAGTTTGTTGTTATCAAAGACAATTTGTGGCTGTACCAAATTACAAAAGGTAGATAACACAAATCCATCTTTCCTTCTGTTTCTTAGTTATGGTGCAGTGTTTTGCACAACATTATGGGGTAATGAAGTTGACCTTTGACCTTTTGGATATAAAAATGTAAAATTATTTTATCACTTTATTCTATTAGAATGTGTTTTGTGAGGTAACAGTTATCTTTGACTACTAAAAATCTAATGAGTTCATCCATGAGTCCAAGTGAACATTTGTGCCAAATTAAAAAAAAATCTAAAGGAAAAAAAATCTCAGGGCTAAGATATCACATTCACAAGAAGGATGGCTGGACAACCACAATCATAAAACATGGTGAAATTGTCACAGTGTCACCTTGAACTAGTAAAGCTTGAACTCTGTTGTTTACGTTCAGGAACAGACGTTTGTAGATGTTAATACACTTATACTTATATACAAGTGTTTGGCTCATAGGGTGTACCGAACCAAGGATATTTTACATTTCATATAAATACACTGAATTAGTTGTTTAGAAGTCCTATTGAAGCAATTATGTTCCCTACGTCCTGTTCATCCTGTTCGGTGTTGTTTTAGCACAGTTTGTGTGTTTAATTTATTAATTTTTCTCGGTCTTTTTCCTGTTTTAAATACAAAAAATCTTTCTCCAAGTAAAGCTTGTTTATCAATATTATATTGCAAATATTACATTAGTGAAATGATCAACTTTTTAACTTCTAAAAAACTAAATGCTACTGTTTACTTTTGCAGTGCTCATTGCTGCTGTTGCCACACATCTTATAAGGCATTCACATTTATCAGTGTGTTTATCATCTACTCAGGTTTACAGAGTTACCTAATTAGCTTTGCTGAGTAATCTCTAGGCCAGACCTTTTACACAGGATCCTTTATGTTTCCAAATAGGCCTATGTTGCCCAGCTATGTACAACTACACTATAGGATTTCAAACAACTGATAACAAAACTAAAGAAACACAAATCCCCTTAAACAGAAATAACAAAACATGTACAGTATATCACTGTTCTCTACATTACTGACCAGAGTCCATTTCTCTTTAAACCTAGTCAACCAGAATCAATCTGGCCCAAGTAATGTTTGCCTTCCTTGCCTTCACATTCAGCGATCACACTTTGTAATGAGTCCTGAGAGGCTCTCACATCTCCCTTCAGTCTGTTTTAACAGGATCTGAACCAGTAAATTTTCCATTTTACATAATGAGGATAGTTCACTCATGGACATGAGCTGGAAGATAATGGAGGAACAACGATGGTGAGTATGTAAAAAATGATCAACCTGAAGCCAGTTTACAATGCTATCACTTCTGAGTTAAAACACATTTATTTGTTAAAAATTATATTTAGTAAACATGTAACTATTTAGTAGCTACATGTTTACTTAAAGTGGTATTGAAAATACATTTGGCTCCTCAGGAAACAGCTGTGTTGTTCTGTATGTTTACTCTGTGCCTTACATCAATAATGTGTGTTTTGGTGAAGTTATATAACATTATAGTTTTCTGTCACTTGTAGGACTACAAAAGCCTTACAGATGCCTTATAATAAGCTCATGGAATGTGTTTTAACACATTTCAGAGCAGCTAACCATTTTTATTTAGTCATTAATCTGGCTGTTATATTCTAAATTAATCTGTTGTTCCTTTTTTTTTCAAATCTCAAGATCCAAATGTCATGTTTTCTGACAGGTGATGTCAGTCCGATGATAACATGGCTATTCCCAATACCTATGGGCTAATCTTTGCCTGTACCTGTGGTGTGATCCTGGGCATTGGGCTGTTTGCCAACCTGCTGGTTTTCTCTTTGTTTGCCAAGTACAACACATTACGTAAGAACCGCCTCGACATCCTTCTACTCAGCATGACTCTTGCTGACTTCCTAACCCTCTTGCTCATCCCCTTCACACTGCACTCTGCTGTAAGTCACTCCTGGCCTCTAGGTGACATCTCCTGCAAGATTTACCAGTTCCTGCTAGCCTTCAGTTTGGCAGCTAGCACCTATTCGCTGTGTGCTGTGTCCATGACCCGAGCCATGATCATCACAAACCCATACCAGCCGCCCTCCATGGATCTAGTCATTCTTATGTTTGTCTTGGTCTGGGCCCTCAGCTTCTTTATTAGCCTGCCTCTACGAATGTTTGCTACTAAAAAGAGCTTAGGCCCAAACCTGACAAACTTCACTTTCTGCCTTCCAACCATTCATGAGCATCACTACCAAGTGGTCCTAAGCCAGTTTGTACTTTACTACTTTGTTCCAATGCTAGTCATTGCATTCAACTATGTCCGCCTGGCTCTGTTTCTCCACAAGAGTCCTGTAATGTCAGTGTCCAGTGCCAAAAACACCCGCAGAGCCTCTGTCATGGTGTTCTTGGCTGCAGCTACCTTCTCAGTGTGCTGGCTGCCTGGTTATGTGCTGGAGCTGTGTGTGTACCTGGGGCTGTATCGTCACGGACAGGCTTGGGATATATTCTACTTTATCTGCACTGTGCTCCAGTACCTGCACCCCTGTATCAACCCAGTGCTCTATGTGCTGCTGTCTAAGCGCTACCGCCACAGGAGGGCAGCCTGGATCTTCAGCTGTAACAGGAACAGAGTGCAGCCACAGGTCACCAGTGTTACCACAGACAGCCTTTAAATTCAGCTGATTTGTTTATGCATCAGGCAATGAGCTGATGACACCTTTTTATTACAGTTACTGTTTGTACAAATCAAAATTCATCCTGCGTGTGCCTTTTTTTGTTGTTGATACTTGCGATTACATCAGTTTCCCATTCCAAATGTGCGGTTTAAATATAGAAATAAGTAGATATGAAAATTCTATTTTCAGGCATGATACATCTGCTATGTGCTATAAAAAGCAGGAGGAATTAATTTCTGTATTACTATCTTAATGACTTTTTACTTTTTTGAAATAATATAGAAATTTTTATAAATTACTGTGATTTCCCACCCAGATCAGATCACATACGTTTATTATGTAATTGTGAAATTGCCTTTCCGCATTATGATGAAACATGATGTTTGAGGATTAAAAAAATCTAATATCAATGTACCAGCAAATATTTATCTTTTAACAGAAACACATACTAGATGGATTTTCGCAAGATTCATAAGATCACAGGCATGATCACAAGAGAAACCATCTTTATTTGTGATATAAATGTAAAAATATTCAGACTGGAAAAGGATTTTTTTCAGGCTTAAGACATCTGCTATAATACACCACAAAGCTTGAATGTTTTTGTGTCCCTATTTGGATACTTTTTAGAAAAACTTTGTACACAACCTTACCTTTACTACTAACAATCTAAAAATTCAGAATAAAAATAATATAACGATTACCTCAATAATTCTGCAGTTTTCTCTTTTTTAAAAGTAAATAAAAGGTCAGCACATTGATTACATTTACACAATCTGCACTTTTTTTGCTGCAGGTTTTCCCTTCTCTTTCTAGGAATATAATAACAAGCCTCTTAAAGCACTTTGTATTATATGTATGCCCCCTGTGTACCAGTTTAGTGACAGGATTTCTTCTATTTCTACATCATCATTACAAACATAATTCTTATTTATTCTGACGTTTTGACAAATAAACAAAAGTCAGCAGGCCTTTGCTGTCAGAGCTCCCAAACTGTGGAGTCTGCCCATCAGAGATCAGAGAGGCAACTTCTTTATTCTCATTTAAATGTCTATTTAAAAAAAAAAAAAAAAAATCTTAAAGCTTTCATGAATGCTTGATAGATGGCAATATTGTTTATATTTTTCCTATATTTTTTGCTGGTGGCAGTGGAGCTGGAGCCTATCCTGTCACAGGGTGAGAGGCGGTAGATCCTGGACAGGAAAGACAGACAATCATTCATGCTTACATTTACACCTATGGCCAATTTAGAATCACCAGTTAACCTAACATGCATGTCTTTGGGCTGTGGAAGGAAGCAAGAGTACCTGGAGATAAGCCATCCAGCCATCTGGTGGATTCAAACCCAGGAACCTCTTGTTACAGGTGAGGTGATAGTGCTAGCCAAAGTCCCCCTGTGCACTCTCGCATTCTGTTTTGCACAAATTCTCTCATTTTGCCTTTCAATGCATATTTTTTCATTATTCTCTATAGAAAGTCAGAATTCACTCCCCACCATATGGAGCAAGTTTTTTGTGGTTCAGATTTATTTATTTTAGTTTTTAATTTTTCAATTAAAAGAACAACTTTTTAAAAGGTTTAATGAAGCCACTATTTTCTCAAAGTCTATGTGCAATCATGTTGAATAATCATTATGTCATTATCAACCAAAATAACTATTATGTTTTTAATTGAGCAGCTCTAACACATGGATTTTACTTGGATTGGACCATTCAGTTATATTAAAAGCCTTCCGAGTATGAAAATGACATCATTTGCAGTCAATTTAGTCCTAACCAGCTAACCTTGGCCCTTCCTGTCTGATGTTTTTCCCTGCTGACATACTCGCTGTCCAGGTTGCTGTTGTGACAGTCCTCCATATCATTCTGCTGCTTTTCCAGACAGGAACTCGTTCCACAGTTCAACGTACTCCAGCCTCACCTATTTGGAAAGCAGCTGGCACTGCTAGTCCTTGTGCTGCTCTGAAGACCTGCTTTGAGGTGGAGGCCCATTCTAACCAGAACCTGCAGCAGGTGTAGGACTAGTTCATGTGCGCTTAGCTCACCAAGGCTGCAAGGATACCATCAAGGGCTGTAGTCCAAGATGCAGTCCACTAGAAAGCAGCTGATTTTATTACTCTTTTTTTTTTTCATAAAGTACATAGCAAATAGATTATTTGCAGGAAGGAAACTTTAAATGTAATTATTTAAACATTTATTTAAGAAAGTGGGTGGGCTTCCTGTCACACTGTACACGTATGTGCACATATCCCCCTCCCCCCTCTACAAATAGAATCTAAACACTTCAGCTGGTTTCCATTCACAGTGCAGCTATTCTTCCAAACAGCCATAAATCATTCAGTAAGTTTTGCTACCTTGGCATCTGATGGCCATTAAATATGAGCGATATGATCCAGAAGTATTAGACTACATTACATGTAATGAAAAACCCAGGGGTAAGCCACAGCCGTTCACCTTCACACAATTCAATTGAGACATCAAAAGTGACATCTCGAAAGCCTTGAGTCCAAACTCTCACACTGGACAGAACAGTAAGATTCTGACCTCTAACAGAGACACACTCATAAGAAAGAAGATGCATAGGTTGTTATTTATAATCCATGAATTGTAACCATAATTATCCAGTTGTAACTCTAGTTTATGTAAGTGTGGTTTTGTATTCAATATTTCTCTTAATGTCTTTGTTTGCTGTCTTTTAATTATCAGAGGAATGTGTGAATGTGTGATATAAGGTGATGTGATCAGCTTTTTACTGGGAATTTAACCATATCCTTATTGCACAATCAAACCTGACCAATAGTAAATATTTTAGGCATGGCTGTTCATTTCAAAATTAGCTCAATACCTCAGGAGCTGTTGATCATCCTCATAACAACACCTCCAGCTTCAGCATACTATTTCTTTCTCACCAGAAGAGCACAGATCTGTGTTCACACTCTTTGCACAGGCAGGCCTAAAGTTTGTAGAAGATGGCTGTGTATCAGGTGTTGTGGTTAAATAGAAAGCAGAGAGAGAAGATATAATGAGGCTGGCTGAGGTCTGGCGGCAAGTAATAGGAGACAACCAGCCCCTCCCTGTGGCAGCTCGCCCCCTGACTTTTGGCCTTCTCTTTACCGTACAGCAAGGGCAGCTGGTCTGACTTGTACTGACCAGTCAGGCCAGTAGCCAGTCCCTATGTTGGATGTGGTGGGACAAGAGTGTAGTGAGTTCAGGAACCAAATTTAGTGATTTAAGTGGAAGACAACTGATAAACCACTGGGTCTGAAATCATTTATCATAATAGCTCTACTGTGACAAGGCTAAAGGGTGCTAATACAATAAAGCAGCAAAAGGCAAGCACCAAAAAACAAATAAATAATAAATAAAATAAATAAATAAAATAAAATCTATTATTGGCAGCAACTTTTTATTATCAAATAATCTGCCAGGCTTTAAGTTATGCACTTGTAGCTGATTGGTTGGTCTTGTGAGGAGCAATTAACCAATAGGATCACAGCTATTCCTGTGTTTTAAGTGTAAAGATAGATCACAGACTGTTAAGAAAAGATGGATGTAGCTTCCAGGTGTGAAAAATTAAGTTGATAATAAGCTAATTTGAAATTGCATTCTTTCTAATGGCCAGCAGGGGGTGACTCCTCTGGTCCAGCAGAGGAAGCTGATGGGAAAACAGCCTCAGGAGGCCTTTTCTTGGTGAGTTTATGTTCTTAAATGCAAGTTTGAAATCTTATTTAATGCCATGTGATTTATATTTTTTAAGTTAAGGTCCTATTAGAGTAAAAATGGAGGATAAAGCAGGTTTTAAGGTGGGCCTACCTTGTGACTAACAACTGTAAATTACAACGGTTGTTATTCTAGGTTTGTGCAGTGTCCCTCAGTTTCTCAGCCACTCGTAATATCTGGTGTCAAAACACCAACATGTTGATGGTGAAATGCTCAACTTGAGGCTTCATAATGCGATCGCTTATCAATGGGTGTCACCACATGCTATATCCATATTTTAATGGATAGCTGGTTCATCCAATTGCCTGACAACTATTTTTTTTAAGTACATGCCAACAAACATCTGGCCTTTCATGTTAAAACACACACGGTGATCTCCATCTTCTCATGATATAATTTTTACAGGTACTTTCCAGTGACACAAGTCTATTGTGTTATATGGGACTATGCCTAAGATCGTTGAGATTATTATCAATCACAAAATACCATCAGGGTGGCATCTCTTTGTTCTCAACTTCATTATACTGTATGTGTAAACTGATATCTGATTTTAAACTCCCTTTTTTCAAAAATCCTTTATTGGTCTTAATGAGCAAATAAAATCAGTCTGTCATAGTATCACTTTAACTCTACTGATCTCTGAATATTCTAACAACTTCCCTTCTGACTTGTTAATGAACATGGAAATAAACTGCTCCATCCTGCTGAGATCCGCGCTTCAGGTCCTTTTAATTCTTTCTCAACTATTATCTATCTTTCCATTTACTTTGACACTTGGGCAAACATTTGATTAGGTTTGAGAGAATTCAGAGGTGGTAGAAGGCTAATTTTATATCTCTGGTTACATCAGTTGACATAGACCCAAATATTCTGCAAGAGTTTCATTCTTTTTTATTTCACTTTGAAATTAGTTTAATTCAGCTTAGTTTCACTTTAGTTCTTGTGGCAATTATGGTTTTGATGTATTGTTTAGTTTTTGGTTTGTTTTGATTTTGATAATATAGTCTCCCAAGTGTTCCCCTGTATATCATCTAAGTGCTTCTACCCTCTCTGTTATTATGTTTAATGTTAGTCTCATCTCTAGTGTTGTTTTTTGTTTATTTCCTGTTTTTCTTTAAAGGTTTCTTTGCTTTCTTGTCTTGTGTTATTTCCTGCTCTGTGATTATCTCACCTTTGTGTACTTACTTTCACCTACATCTCATTCCTCTCCTGTTTGTCAGTCCCCAATCAGTCCTCAGTTTATATATAGTTCTGTCTTCCCTTTGGCAAAGCCTGTGTATGTTCCTGGATGTGCCATCTTGTAAGATTTACTAAGTGTGTACTTCTGTTTTCTTTGGCTCCCTGTGTTTTCAGACTTCTGTTTTTGTTACCTTTGAACTTTTCATCAGCTACCAAAGCTTGCTTTCTGTTACTTTGCCACCTGTATTTGAGTTTTCTACACTATCCCCTGATATGTGGGTGCCACCAGTCACATGAGTGGTTGGCATACTGGGAGTTTGCTCACTTTTGCTGGTGATATAATCTGTTTGCATGTTTTATTAGTGTGGTGTAGTTTGCTTACTGACAGAATAAGTGCCCCAGTAGTGGGTGGTTGGCTCCCAGCAGCTGTTTTATTACTTTCTGTCTTATCGTTCTTTCATCCCTTTGATCCATCCATCCATCCATTTATCCATTTTCTTCCGCTTATCCAATTCAGCTGCCATAGGGCAAGAGGCGGGGTAGGGTACACCCTGTACAGGTCGCCAGTGTGTCGCAGGGCTCTCTCTTTGATACATCCATCCAGCCATCCATTCTCTTCCGCTTATCCAATTCAGGGTCGCGGGGGGGCTGGAGCCTATCCCAGCTGCCACAGGGCGAGAGGCAGGGTACACCCTGGACAGATCGCCAGTCTGTCGCAGGGCTCTCTCTTTGATACAGTTTTACTTAATTAATGGTGAGCTGTGGCCTCAGTTGAGGCTCATACATTTTATCTTATTTAATTTTATTAGGCCTACATTAGATTTGATTAACTATAATAACTTTGGTCCACAAAGGTGTCAACAGCACACAATGTTAAAACTTCCTTGTACTAAAATAAGTCCCTCAATCTAACACAAATAGCTCAATTATGCAAACAAAGAGCATTTACCCATTATAACTGACATGACTCCATCAGTATGAAGGATCAGAAGTTGCACATTGTTTTCATGCAGACCAAAAAGCTGGAGGGCAAGCAGGGAGTGGAGTGGGAGTGACGTCACCTACCAGCACCTGAAGGTGACCACTGTCTCAGTCATGGTGATGGCAAAGTGTTCACAAGGTACTGGAGGCAGGTTAGCTGGTCCATCAATTTCTCGATCAACAGCTTTAATATTTTTAAATTGTTGCTGCTAGCTCAAGAGTTTTGCATGGTACCCCGTTCTCTAGTCTGGTTGAGGCCGTTGGCTTGATTCTTGAGCTGCGATTAATGGTTAATTAATGAACTTTGCCTGCCACCTCAGGTTGGAGACTTGGTTAGATTTTTGCACATTCATTGAGGGAGGCACTGTTTTCAACTCATCAAAACAACACAAAACACTTCAAATGTCATGAAGAAAACAGACATATTTTGAAGGAAGGCTCTCTGCTTGAATAATGGAGTAAAACTTTCCTATAGCACATGAGAAAAAATGCCATTCACCTGACAGGCTTTTTCAAGAGCCTTTACCGCTGAATAAATTAGTGTGGAGGTTACAAGATTACTTTTAAGAACATATCATGGCATGTTTTAGCAAAGTCTTTGTAGGACAGTGCAAAAATCAAAGTAGATTAAATATATTGTTTTGTCTACCAACACCATCAATGCAGATTTTATGGTGCTATTTAAGAAACAGCATTAATGATCAAAATAACAATTCATATATTTATATTGACCTATTTTTACACACATTTTTTGTAACAAATTACCCTGTTGAAACAATATCTTGTTATACAGCAATATTAATAAACAAATTAATGTAAGGCCAACACATACTACAAGATAGCCACATTTTGTGAATTCCTCAGAGACCACATTCTTGACGCAATCCACGAGTTAAGCAATGCACATAGCTGACAGAAAATAGCTGTGGCTACACACTGTAAGATCAGAGGGCTCCTGCCATGAGCTAATCATGCCATATGCCATATAGGCAAGTGTTGAAGGAGAGTTGCCGGTTTATTTATAGGAGTCTCTAAGGTTCACTGTGGAGGGTTGCTCTGTGAGCGGGATTCAATTACAGTTCTGGTGAAAGATGAAAATACAGCATCTATACAGACACAAACATGATTGTAAATTTTTAATATGACCAATGTACGAACAAACTGTATGTTGAAAAAGCACCCCAGGTCAACTCAGCATGTGCTGTCATTTCAACACCAGTTATCCACTGGCTATACGAGAAACCCTAAGATCCTCTGTGCTCAGAGGCTGCTTTACAAAAATCCAACAGCACCAAAAAGTACCCCATCACTTTTTAAAAAAATAGAAAGCTAAGGGAAAGCAGAGAAGGAAAGCAGCCCTTCTGCTTTTAGTAGACCCTTTTTATGAACACAAGGAGGTAACTACATTTATTATAGA
This sequence comes from Heterochromis multidens, assembly GCA_015108495.1. Taxonomy (NCBI): domain Eukaryota; kingdom Metazoa; phylum Chordata; class Actinopteri; order Cichliformes; family Cichlidae; genus Heterochromis; species Heterochromis multidens. Next base: position 6,006 of record VUQS01074236.1, on the reverse strand, counting down.
GCCAGCACAAATTAGAGGATTTCCATGCTGTGGACTGACAGAGACTATCAATCACATGGCAACAACTTGTGTCCAGACGGTCAATGCAGGCCCCAGCCTGACCTAATATTACAGTCCACCAGTCTGTTGACACTGCAGCACACACTGTAACATGGCAGGTGACATGCAGAAAGGGAAAATGTTTGAGATAACCCTCAGCAAAGTTCTGAACATCAGAACAAGCAAGGCCCTGTGTAAATATAATTCTTCCTATAAAGAAAATAATCAGAAAAAAGAAAATGTGCACTTACTTTAAATGGTACTTGAAATTATTTGTACAGACTACATGTTTTAGAAGCTTGCCAAGAGATGAAATTAGTGAGGATGTGCACTAGAGCATGAAAATCGATTCTATATCTGGATACATGATTTACTGCAATAGAAACACACTGCAGCATAGATGTGTCAGCAGAAACTGGTACTTATTAACTCATCGTTGCTGGTGCATGTGTGAAAGTCCCATCACACATGCTTTGGTCTTGATAGGAGACCAAAGCAACCTGTGACCAGAGCAGCATGAGAGAATGGGGATTAGCTAATGATTTTATTTGTTACACTAATCAGCCAAAACATTAAAACCACTGACAGGTGATACAAATAATACTGATCATTTCATTACAATGCAGTGTTCTGTTGGGAAACCTTGGCATACATATATCAGTTTAACAGATACCACCTATCTAAATATCTTTGCAAGTCAAGACCACCTCCTAATGGCTGTGGTGCTCCATGATAGCAATGGCCTCCCCCAGCAGAACAGCCACACTGAGGAAAAAGCTCAAGAATGGCTAGAAAAATACCACTAAGAGTTCAGATCCCAATCTAATAGTTTCTGTGGGACCAATTGGAACAAGCCTGATTCAGAGGCCCAGTGCCCTCAGCCTGCAAGATTCAAAGGATCTACTTCCAATGTCCAAGTGCCAGACACCAAAGTACACACTAAAAGGTCCCATATCCATGCCCTGATGAGTCAGAGCTGTTTTCAAAACATGAAGGTGACCTAGAGAATAGTAGGCAGTTGGTTTTATGTTGTTCTATTAGTTAGTTTGCTTAGTCTATAGTAGTCTTGCAAACAGTCTACTGCACACAGTCTAACTTAAACTATATTAAAAAGTCTTACCTTGTTTAGCACCTGCAGAATATGATTGTCTGTATGACTGTTGCTTCCTATATGAGAGGTCTTCTCTTTTCCATTAACCATTTCCCTGATGAAGGTCTAGAAGTGAAATGTTGCAGAAACTATATATATACATATTTTGTAAGTTAGACACTGTGGGGGAGTCTGTGTGCAGTGCTGGCAGTTTGTCCCTCTTAAGCACCTGTCTTGTGAAATAGGTATATGAAGTATTTTTATGTATTTTTATTCTAAAGTAGTAGTAAAATATAAGACATTTTCAAAAACTGTATCCCAACCCAGTCCAAATAAATGTAATTTACAATTATTATAAAACAGGAAAAATAGCAAATCTTTACACATGAGAAGGTGAAGCCAGAAGGCATTTGACATATTTACCTAAAAATGACTTGACTGATGTATGGATTAGGATGTAACTCACCTAATCAGTTTATAATCAGTTTGTTTCAGATACTGTAGATAAATCAAACCCTGTGTAATGTGTGAAAATATTCTGACTAGGCTCAACATGATGAGACTGTGCACACAAACATATACTAATAGAAGCTAACAGCCTGGTGCCTGCTGTGCACCCAAAATGCCAAGAAAGAAGAGTCTGAATAGAGAAATATATACACATAAAGTTACCAATAAAATTTTTACTTTGAGACCTTTGAAGTCACCTTTGATTAATACCCCACGTGTGGTTCTCCTGTGAACTGATCCCCCTGCAGTTGCTCCCAGCCTGGATTTTGGACAACACTGTCTGCTAAAAAAGGGAAAGGCTTGATCAAGAAGTGAAATGATAATCCGAGGTAGGCGTGGGATGGGACATGCAGAGGTAATTCCAAAGAACCCTGCCCTCCGGATCTGAGGTATCCAGTTTCATGTCTTGCTGCATGCTTCATTACCTATCAGCAAAAACAGGAACATCAACTTCAGATGACAGCAGGCTAAAATTGGTGGCTATCAAAACGCAGGAACTGGCAAACAACTTGAGTGGGGTATCCTCTTTCTAAAGTGGAAGCCCTAGGTACAGACACCTCAGAGTGAGGGGACTGTGTACTCTCTTCGCTTACAGAGGGGATCATGAGAATGGTATAAACACAGCTTAGTTGCTATTAGGCAAAAACTTTCACACTATTAATTAGATGCAGCTGCACACGCTCCTCACATCTTTGCCATATACACTGGCTGATGAATGAAGACCAAAATGTATGCTGTAAGCCATATGTAGTACCCACTGTACCACATTTTGACTAAGAACAGCCATTATCACTTGATCAGAATTCCACTAGGGGTCTCTAGAAAAATTCAAGATGACTCTGCCTTGCAGGCGACATGGAAAAGGCCTCTTGTGCATTTACTAAAATGTGCCTTCTTAGGGTTTTATTGTGATGTTTGATATTGTCTGTTTTTTATGCAGTTGTTGCCTAATTTGAGATGATTTTCTCCTAAGGGAGACAATAAGTATGGATGGATAATAATTTGCAGGTCTTAGACATCTGTTTTCCAGGTTAAAACTGCGTTAAACTTGGTTAAAACTCAATGTTTTTTATTTGCAATAATGCTTTTTTATATAGGAGGTCCTATTTAATATTAACATACATATGTAAAAAAAAAAAAATTATACAGGATGAAATCTACACATATATAAAAACACACATACTCTTCTACTCTTTAAGTTAAAAGTGCAATACAGGATGATTAGTAAGACTTTATTTAATTTTGAATTATTTCAAATGTATTTGTATAGCTGAGCTGAACTAAACTTAGCTGATTTGTGCAACATTTTAACCAACAAGGTTTTAACCTTTTCTATGTTCTGCTCTTTTTCGCTGGGTTAAATACTACATCAAATAACTATAATTCGCAATGAGCTGAAACCTTACTATCTATTTAATTTTCGTCACATTTGCATTACTTTCATAGGTTAAAAGATGTCTTGTTTAAAAAATGTAAAAATGACATCTGCTTCTCCTTCCTCACTGAATATGAATCACACTTGTGTCAGTCACCACTGACGCTGGTACATGTGATGTCATAAATCCAGCTCTCAATGACATGCCTTAAACTCGGAGAGCTTACAGAAACTTTCCACTTTGAATGGAGGAAAATGAATGCAGCCTTCTACTGTTGCACTCATAACACACATCTTTCTGCATGGTGACGGTCAAACACCTAAGATAAACGACTAAAAAATATTTGAGTAGAGATGGACCAAATTGAAAATAACTGGGGTCTCTTGACAGCCAAATCACTGCTTATTCTCTGTCTGTACTTAGGTTTGTTATAAGTCTTTAGAGCTAACGTAACGCTTTCTGAATCCAAAGCTTCCCAGATATAGCTCTACCTCTATAGATTCACTCCAGTATGAGAAGCTGTCATCACCAGCGCTGCAGAGCATACAGACTGGTTCAAATGTCATCTATTTCATTTTGAGCAGAGTCACTGGCACTAGAACGATGTGATCCGAAGGACCTGTTGACTTGCATTGCTGACCTTCTAAAAACTCCTCTTTCAATTTATTTATTAACACGCCCTCACACACACAAACATGATATGCACATGCGTTCATTCACCAGTGTTACCAGCGCTAGATACACACTTACAGAAATACACACGCACACTTTGCAAATTCTTGGCCTTGGTTTGGGGAGGAGCTGAAAGCCAAGGGGAGTCACTGACACAAGTTGCTACTGTGATTACCTCACGTCTGAAATGGGTTAGGAGGGAAACTCATCCTGTGTATATTAAGACAAAGACAAACTTCAGGGGATCAGGTGTGATTAATCACAAGGCTAATATATATGGACACCTTTTCAAATATAGTTAGTCCTGTTCTTAATGTCTCAGCAGTGTTGAAATGACATGGTATATAATTATTAGAAGAATTATGCTCATTTTATGACATAACTATATGTTATTTACTCAGTTTTTACGTTATTTGCATCATGCTATTTTGAAAATCAATATAGTTTATGTTTGCTCTCACAATTCTTAAATTATGATAAAAATGTATGTTTGGGAAAACTGATTTTCTCAACAAAAAAAAAAGAAAGTTTTAAATGTATGAGGTGAAAACAGATTTTCTCTTGCTCAGAGTGAACTCACTGTATCTTGTTACCAAGGGGGTCTCCGACATTCATAGGTCGAGCCATTAATAATGATGGGAGGTTCCTTACTGTCAGCATTCATGCACCCTTCTGGCTGTATGGCATGTCTCATTGCATGCCCATGCATGGCCATCCACAGATCTAAATGGATAGTTTTTTTGTGAATGGCACAACTGCAAGCACGCACATAACAGAGCACACAGTACAATTTCATACTGTTAGCAAGTAATTAAATAAGATCATATGAATACCATGAAGGAAGCCACTATAGATCCTCACTGAACAATCAAATGCAAATTCTTTGAACCTTTTCTTTTGCTCTGACAGATATATGAGAGCCATGTGTCCGTTCTTTAGCTTGTTTGTTATTGTTATTGTTTCCCTGGATACAGTCAAGGCCTGACTCCTTGGACTGACCCAGACAGTCATTTGGTGAATGCTATATGCTAACACAGTAGCAGCAGGTGGCACAATGTCCTAAAACTGACATTTGACTCTGAAATCCAACGCTTTGTTCAGCAGGTGAAAAATCATGCTCTCTTGAAAACTTTACAATAAAAAAAGAACTCCCTTTGACAGGAACAATTTTAACGGAATAGATTGCCTGCAAAATACTGTCTGCATCTGCATAATAATGCATAACATCCAGTTTGGTTTTAGAAACACTGATTAGCACATAGGTGCTATTGTTGTGCTTCTGTGTCTACAGTGTGTGACATAACTGACACAGCGTTATGAAAGCAATGAAAGTGGGAAAGAACTAGCTATAATTAGATCATATTGCTGCAGTGCACATATAAGTTCAATGTGTAGGCTACGCATTAGCTGTGTCTTTTATTATTGTCTAATCTTCAGTAGCAGTAGCAGTAAAACAAAGCTGTTAAAAACCACTAACTTTTATCCTGTTTGCATGGGTTTGGGGTCTGACAAGGAGCTAACAAGATCTGAAGTATTGCAACTGAGTTGTTAGACACCTCTGAATATCAGTAACCGTGACGCTATAGGTCACTGGTCTTCTGGGGCTCCCCTTGCTCCAAGTTGTATAATTGAGCCCTTTAAATACAAGAAACCATGAATGTTATTTTGGCTGCTGCTTCCTGAAGGCACCATCCTTTCTGGCTACTCAAGTATCAGTCAAGCCAGCAGTTTCCACTGGCTAGGTCCAGGAGGGCGCCTGGTTAAACGAGGCTCAGAGCTTCAAAGCGTTCAGGTTATTTAATCTAATTCATTTCAAGACACTTCTAATGTGCAGCTGCAGAAAAAAAAAACCCTCACCATTCTTAACTAAGCTATATCTATTTGTCATGTTCATCTGTATTTCTAGTTTCTAAAATAATGGTATGTGACTCAAAGTAGACACCTCTTGGGTCGTGGAGGTTCCCCTTGGAACAAAAATAACCCCATGATTTCATGAATGAAGGACCTGCGGGGTGAGAGACCCCATTTCTGAATAGACTCTGTATCTGAAAATGATATTAGCCCTCACTCAGAACGAAACAAGACTAAGTACTTTAAAGTGGGGAATATAGCCTAAATTGCTACAATTAAAATAGAAAATACACATTCTAAGGCTTCATGTTTACTTGGAAAATCACTGCATTGCCACATTGCAGTGACTGGGCATGAGAGGGACAGCAGCAGCAAGTGTCATCTGGTGTTCCAACTTGGGGAGGGCTTTGGAGTTTTAAATGGTGTGAATATGATAGCCTTCTCTTGGTATAGCTTATGCAAGTGGAG
>VUQS01074235.1:0-13697 GCA_015108495.1 Heterochromis multidens | reverse complement strand
GTTCACTCACCTTGTGTTTTTACACCTCTTTGCATTTAATGAGTTATTATTAATCTCTGGCTCTCTTCCACAGCATGTCTTTCTCCCCTCACCCCCAACCGGTCACAGCAGATGGCTGCCCCTCCCTGAGCCTGGTTCTGCTGGAGGTTTCTTCCTGTTAAAAGGGAGTTTTTCCTTCCCACTGTCACCAAGTGCTTGCTCATAGGGGGTCGTCTGATTGTTGGGGTTTCTCTGTATTATTGTAGGGTCTTTACCTTACAATATAAAGCACCTTGAGGCGACTGTTGTTGTGATTTGGCGCTATGTAAATAAAATTGAATATAGTGTAAAAAGCCAAAGAAAGAGAGAGAAAGAAATTAAAATTATTTCCAAAAGTATGGATACTTATTTATTAATATATAATATATAATTAATATAATATAATTAATAATATAGTATAGAGTACAGCTCTGGTTTACTTTTAACCAACCTTTGATCTTTACTGTGAAAGATTTAATATCTGTAATCTATTGGACTTCAGTTGGAAGTGTACTCCAGAGATGACAGGCCTGTATGGAGAATGCTGACAGTGATGATCTGTGATGTGGTGTTTTAAAGCTGCCGTTCACTGTGCTCCTTGTAATGTCATTACTGTCTTCTCTTTGAATGTATCTAGAAAGACACTCTGGGCCAGATTATTTATACATTTAAAAAATAATTTAAGAAAACACAGATGAATGAAACTCAAAACTAAGTAAATTATATTTCTTTAAAATGTGACAATGATGCCACCGACCAAGCTTTTTATCCATTATATTCAGAGTTTGATTATATAAAGATGTCAGATGCTTAATTATAGATGGTGATGCTTGACCCTAACCTGTCATACAGTATGAAAAATGAGAGAATATCATAAAATGCATAAATAACTGAGCTGACAAAGTGGGTATGTAATGTCAAATTAACTTAAAAGGTTCAGATCAGTCTGAACCATCTTTGAAATCTTACATGCGTATCAATTTTGAGATGTGGATCTAAATTTATTCCTAAAAACTTTAAATCTTTAACCTCCTATTTCTTCATTCCTGAACTTGATTTTAAAATCTTCTGGAGGACCATGTTTTATAACAGATGATTATGTTCCAGCGAGTGCTGGACATCATCCAAATATGTCATTAGAGTTTCTGCTGCTTCACCAGCTCACTTAGCTGGTACATATATATTTACATATATATAAGATATATATATATAAAACTGCATCATCTGCATAAAGCTGGCAGCTCGCTTTGGGGCAGCTGGCAGACAGATCACTGATAAACTAAACAGCAAAGGGCCAAGGACGGATACTCATTCTATTTCCCAACCAAAATAACTTTTCTTGGTCAACCCTCACGCACTGCTCTGTTGTGTGAACATATGACTAAAATAATCAGCTGCTTGTTTTGAAAAATCTAATTTAAACAGTTTATAGAGGAGTATGTCATGGCTACCCCCACAACATTACCATCATCCAAAAAGAACTTCATATTTCCAACAAAGTGACAGTTTGCCGTTTCTGTGGAACATTTTGGTCTAAAACAAACTGGTTGAAGGAGTTGATTGGTCTGTAGATGGTCAGTTAACTGTGCTGCCACAACCTTCCCAAGCACCTTAGTTACATATCAAATCATCCTCCCCTCCTTTAAAAACTGGAGTAACTGCAGCCTGTTTCCATTGATTTGGAAATTTATTTCTGATTGATACATTTATAAGATGTGTCAGTGGTTTTGTTAATAAATTCCTGTATTTTTTTTTAATTAAACCATATATATCTTTGTCTTAGAATCTGGTCATTTCTTAATCTCTATGATTTCTGCTTCATTAACCTCTTGAATGCAAAATGAATCTGAAGATTCGACCGCTGTTATGTGATTAGTTACAGCTGAAGAAGTGAAATTTTGTTTGAATTCTTCTACTGATTGTTTAATGATCGTGATTCCAATTAATATTTACAAGGTCACGTTCCAATTTTCCAGTTTCAGACTTGGGAATAATCATCTTTACTTGGCCAGAGTTGCTGGTACAGAAATACTGCAGACGTTTTGTAGTCAGTTTCCTAACAGTTCAAATCATTTTATGATCAGACAGACCAGTTAATAGATGATGTTTTTGTACCATATCAATTAGGATTCTACTGCTTTTAGTGACTCTTTTAAGTCCTTTGATTATTTGTTTAAACTGGAATTTTGACACAGTTCATTCAGTCACAGTTATTCAATTTATTAGTTTTATCCAACCAGTTAATATTACATATGATAGCACACGTCACCATAAAATATTGTTTCTCTACAAAGATTAAATTCTTTTACTGCATCTTGTAACTGATATGATGTGTTGTGTGATGGCAGATTATACAAGACAACAATATTAAAACTCACCTGGGGGAAAGAATCACCTGTAAAGCTAAACATTCAAAAGGAGTTCATTTGTACTTCACTACATTTGTACTTTTCTTCAATAAAAATCAACCCCCCACCCCCCACTTTAAATGGTAATGAGTATTTTATAAGAATCTGTCCCAGAAAGTTTTCCTGGGAGCAGATTTTCTTGTTCAGAGTACAGAGTGTTTACTTTTATGTTCAGCAGCATTCACAGAGTCAGAACTTTCATCATGACTTTTATTAACTTGTAGGGTCTTTACCTTACAATATAAAGCACCTTGAGGCGACTTTTGTTGTGATTTGGCGCTATATAAATAAAATTGAATTGAATTGAATTGAATTAAATGTTATTTACCATCAGCTGTCACTGCTGCCATGCTCCTCCTGTTTCTCTGTATGTTCCTCTCTCTCCCCTGTCACTGTGAGTGTGTGTATGAGTGGAGGAGGTGGTTGGTGATCTACTCACCTGTGTGTAATTGCTTGTTACCTGTCGGCTACTTAAGGCTGAAGAACTCCCTCATTTGCACTGACTGTGAGTGTGTTTGGCATGTCGTGCTTTGTGTTGGTTTTCTTGCTTGGATTTTGGACTCACCTGTTTCTCCTCAGTTTCCAGTTTGGTGGAAAATCCTGTGCAGCCTGCCCAGTCTCATCTCACACATTCCTGAACTGCAGAACCTCTCTGTGATCAAAACTGTTTTTTATATAAATCTGTTTGAGTCCATCTTTGAGTTGAGCTTTGACGGTTGCATAATGAATAAAGAAGAAGGCAATAATTTAACAAGAAGAACCAGCTGCTGTAACAGAGCTCACCGCCACATTTTAGTGCTAACAAGTTTCAGCCCAGCTGTACAGAGATATTAGTTTTTACCACTAGATGGCAGTACAGGCTTTGGTATGTCATTGAATCCACAATAACTTGCTGGCAGTGCAGACCAACATAAACACATCCATCATATTTTACCTAAAATTGTTTTTATCTTTACCTGAAAAATGAGTCACAGAGATGAAATGATACCAAGCAGAAGACCTGCTTTTATTATTGTTTCACACACCTGTCAGGTGAGTCAGTCCTTCTCTTCAAAGATCCCCTTTAACTGTGATTTAGAGGTTATCCAGTCATTTAATATTTGACCTCAGTGTGTCTGAGAGAGTCACTGCTGCATGCAGCTGAGGAGCCAACAAACAGGAAGTGTTTGGTTAAAGAAATCTGCCTGATTCAGTCTGAAGCTTCACATCAGCTCAAACGTAAAGTGGATTTCTGTACAGAGGCTGATGGTTGTTACTGATGAACAGTGCTTACACTGTAAGAGCCTTATGAAACATAGTTATCATGAACACGAGGAATCTGAGCCTCTGACAGCTGCCTGTAAGTAATTCTATACTTTTATTTAAGTACAATCAAAGTATTTTACTTAATTCACTGTGAGTAAAAGACCTGATAACTTTTTACACAACTGACTGCAGTAAAATATGAAAATAAAACGCTGCTCAGTGTCAGAGTAATAATCAGAAATCAGAAGACTTCCTGTAACAGACGGCAGAACTGATGCTTTTAGTTTGAAAAGATGCTTCCATTAAAGGCTGAATGAGTCCCCCAGAATAACATGTGAGTGCCCAGTGTGTTTGATGCTGACTTCCACAATCAGAGCTCACTGAATTCACTCAAAGATCATCTGGAGAACTGCAGAACCCTTCAAAATAAAAGCATTTCCTGTTTGGGTAGTGCAGTGCTCAGTGGGTCACACGTTGAGTCCGGCCGGATGAGTGTGTGTGTGTGTGTGTGTGACAGATGTTTTACAGTGGTGTGAGAAAGTATTTGCCTCCTTCCTAATTTCTCAGTTTTTTGCATATTTGTCACACTGGAAATAAAACAAAGAAGAGTGGGCCAAAATTCCTCCACAGTGATGTGAAAGACTCATTGTCAGTTATCACAAACACTTGATTGCAGTTCTTGCTGCCAAGGGTGGAACAACCAGTTATTAGGTTTAGGGGGCAGTGACTTTTTCACACAGGGCAGGTAGGTTTGGATAACTTTGTTCCCTTAATAAATGAAATCATTATTTCAAAACTGCATTTTGTATTTACTCAGGTTATCTTTGTCTGATATAAAAATTTGTTTGACGATCTGAAACATGTAAGTGTGACAAATATGTAAAAAACTAAGAAATCAGGAAGGAGGCAGAGACTTTTTCACACCAATGTATCTATATACAGTCATATTCATGTCACTCTGTACAACTGACACTTTAATACGACTGCAGCTCAGACCTGCTTCAGCTGCTACAGATTCAAATGTGACGACGAGCTCAGAGAATCTGATGCTTTATTAGACGTGAGATGATCCAGCAGTTTATACACATCTGTCCTGTTTCTGCTTCATCACTTCATTCATTTCCACTGATTCTCTCCAACAGTCGCACTGCTGATTGGATAAACACTTTAAAACCAGCCAATCATATGATTCCTCACAAATATCTGCACATTCATTCATTCATGAGTTTGCAGTCCAATGAAAAATGTTCATACAACTTCTACCAGCAGTGAACTTTACTGTCATTTATGCATGAGTGAGAATACAAACATTCATATATAATCTTATAGTTGCTGCAGGTATTACTATAAAAATACTTTAATACAGGACTGTTTGGAGTACTTTTACTGTAGTAAAGATGTGAACACGTGTCTGTCCTCTAACACTGACATCATGCGAAATATGAACACTGTTTACTGTAAATCATAACTTGTGTGAAGGCAGTAAAGAGGAAGATAGATATGAATAATCTATAAGCTGTTCAGCTGGAGACGACTGTCACATTACAAAGGAACGATTACAAGTACTTTAAAACTGTTCATATACTGCAATATACTGTATATATACATGTACATGTACACAACACGTTCTATGGACATTTTAGGAGTATTTTTTTATATATACTATTTTTTTTATTAAATGTTAAATCAGTTTTAATGTAATTTATGTGCAAGATTTGAGAAGGCTCCGAGTCCTCATTAATGTCATTACTTATAATGATGCTCCACTGTTTTCTGTATATGATAATAAATCTTGAAACATGAACGCTCAGCAGCAGAAGCAGTCAGAGAAAGTCTGGATTTCATCCGTGCTGGAAGCTTGTTTGTCTGCAACCTGGAACATTTTCTATTCTTCACTCTTTTTCAATCCTTCTGTCTGCTCATCTTCATCCTCATCTTCATCCTCGTCTTCATCCTCATCCTCATCTTAATCCTCCTCTGAATTTTGTGGCACTGGCCTTGCATTGAAATATACACTGTAATGATCTGATATGTCGTCATCCCTGACCATCACATCAGCGATTTCAACATTTCTGCTGCTGATGACCAGATCCAGAGTGCCACCTAACCGGTGTGTTTCCTCCCATACATGCTGAGTAAGATGACGAATATCCAATAAAGTTAGAAACCGATCAGAATAGCTTCCTCCATCTTCAACATGAACATTAAAGTCTCCGGCCAGAATGATGTTAGGATTAATTTCAAAAGCTTCGTTCAGAAGTCCTTGAAGCTGGTCCAGGAAGTCGTTAAAGTTGCCTCTTGGTGGGCGATACACACCGATGACCAGGACAGGTTGGTTCCAATCAACATGTCTCAGCCATGCAGCCACATGTTCAAAGCTGTTTCTGGGGGTTAAATTAATTTGTTCACCCTCCAGCCAGTGATTTGAGGCTATAACAGCAACCCCGCCCCCTCTCCCCTCCTCTCTTTCCCAATGAAAGAATAAGTAGTTTGGTAGCAAACTTCTTTCAAGGTCTCCTGTTGTGTCCCTTTGTAACCATGTCTCTGTTAGTATTAAGACCTCTAAGTCACCAAAGTTTAAGAAATTGCGTATGTTGTTAATCGACCGACAGTTAAGTAGCATCCACCTTCTTATATCATCTCTGCAAACTGTTGCCGAACGTTTCATCCTGTCTAAGACGAAATCCCGTCGTTCGTCGGGATCACTGAAATCACAGGGTGATGGCTGCCAGCTTTTATCACTTGCCTCTTCACTGTGACTTTCCTCATATCCCTGATAGTTAGTTCCCTGATCACTCTCTACATTCGTACTGTAACTCACTTTATCTCTCCCAACCCCTCCCTCGTGGTCACCTCCAGTCTGTTCATTTTGGTCATGTTCTCCTTCTTCCTGTCCTCTCCTGTCCTCAGGTCTTTGATCTGTTTGAGATTCAGCACAAGTCTTCTGGTGTTGGAAGGGATCAGTAGTGGAGTGCTTAAAGGGGACTGAAATGTCCAGAGTAGTCAACTGTCCACTCTTCCTTTTGCAGTCTTGCTGAGCGTCTCTCTCTCTGGCAAGCTGTTCCTCATGTTCTTGTGTAGCAATCTTTTCCAATATATTTCTGTAAAAAACAGTGGAGATACAGTCAGTACATTTTAAACTATGAGAGGCTCCTACAGACAAGATTTACACTGAAATTAAATTCACCCAAAACAGCCACATAGTGTTAGCTTTAGTTTCTCAGTGATTACTGGAGGTTGTTGCTCAGACCTGGTAGGTTTAGCAGGGCCGTGCTCCAGCGGTTGCTGTCTGGTTACAATGGTGCCCATTTTAGCTACTGGAGGGTTTTTAAAGGTACCATGTTTGATTACTGGTAAGTGGAAAATACTCATAAGTGAAAAGAGTTGTTGTGTGGCTGTTGGCAATGCACAGTTCAACCTGGTCAGACAGAAAAGAGGCTGGGAACAGTTTCCAATACTCCAAATTCAATTCAATTCAATTTTATTTATATAGCGCCAAATCACAACAAAAGTCGCCTCAAGGCGCTTTATATTGTAAGGTAAAGACCCTACAATAATACAGAGAAAACCCAACAATCAAACGACCCCCTATGAGCAAGCACTTGGCAACAGTGGGAAGGAAAAACTCCCTTTTAACAGGAAGAAACCTCCGGTGGAACCAGGCTCAGGGAGGGGCAGCCATCCGCCGCGACCGGTTGGGGGTGAAGGGAGAAAGACATGCTGTGGAAGAGAGCAAGAGATTAATAATAGCTCATTAAATGCAGAGATGTGTAAAAACACGGTGAGAGAAGGAGAAACACTCAGTGCATCATGGGAAACCCCCAGCAGCCTAAGCCTATTGCAGCATAACTAAGGGAGGATTCAGGGTCACCTGATCCAGCCCTAACTATAAGCTTTATCAAAAAGGAAAGTTTTAAGCCTAATCTTAAAACACACAGCATGTCTGGAGTGTGTTAGGCAGTGACAGCAGTAAGCAAGGCAAGAGGAGAAGGAGAGGAAGAATGAATGAAAGAAGACTGTCAGTGAGTTGCTGGGGTTTGGCACATATGCAATGATCTTCTCAGAGGTACACCAAGCAGAACACCTGACTAGTCTAGACACTCTCTCTCTCATCACAGAGAGTGAGAACTTGGGTGGATTTAGAAGAAAACATACATGATGTTGTTGAATTGATTAAGAAGCACCCAGATGAACTTTAGGATCTCGTCAGCTATGACTCCCAGTGATTTGCTGACTTCCGTCACATAATTCTCCCGGATTAATTCTGTCTGCTTTTGAACGACTTCAGGAAGTGATAACACCGTTCCACCAACTAAATCTCCAACCTGACCATCAAAGAGAACTGATCAAAACAGGATCAAAACAGGATCAATACAGGATTGATTCATTATCAGACTGTCGGCCTCAAGTAAAACATTTGCTGAAATAATAAATCACCGAAACATAAATAATCACTAAAATCATAAAAAATCAAACGTTGGTGTGTAGTTTGATCATTCTGTCAGATTTATTTTGTAATAATGTAAAAATGAAGATTTAAATAACAGAATCTCACCACAGGTCTTCCTTCAAGGATGTGCTGAAACCATGATTTAGACATTTGTTCAATGAGTCGTCGAGCCGATGGTGAGCTGAAGTTAATTCGGTCCTGGAGTCCATGTTGATTTGCTATTGCTCTCAGAATTTTATCCATGACTTGTTCATCATTGCTTGCAGAGATCTTCAGTTCCTCAAAGAGTTCCTTGTTTTTTTGTTGCATTTCATTGCTTTCCCTTTCTATCTTCTGCAACTCCTCCAGTGATTCAATGATTTCAGGACAAGAAAATGTGGTAGATAATCTATTTGAGAAAATGTTAGCACATTCTCTTCTGCTATATTTTGGCTCAAGTGGCTCAAGCTCCTTAGCCAGGTTCCTCAGCTGAGCTTCATAGTGGTTCATCATCTCGATCCTGGAGAAACTCGCTTTCACCAGCTGGTCAGCATGGTCCGTCTCCATGATGATGAGATTTCTGTGTCTAATCAGAGATCAGAAAACTGTCACAGTGAAATGAGCAGGAGCCTGAAAGGAGGAAGACAAAGGAGACTCAATTATTCTGAAACTATCAGCCGAGCATCTGCTGATCAGTTACTGATTGTACGATCAGGAATAAACCACAAACTTTGTGGTCTGAAAGTTCTGAAAAATGTAGAGTTAAAATGTTAAATTTGTTTTAGAGTTTTCATGAATTAATAATTAATACATGATTTACTGTGAATATAGTGGTACCAAAATCATCTGGACACACAAGCACACTCTGACAAAAGCTGAACAAACAGCAGGTAAATTGTTCCTTTTGAACAGTTATTGTGGGAGAATCATTCATTTTATTTTCTACTGAGCAAAACATCCTTTTGAGCAGTAGCTGGAGCTCTGAAGGATGCTTCATCGTTCATGGTCACATCGACACGCTTCTGAAAGCTAAGCAGCTCAGGCTGTGATGTTCCTGTAGCCACACAACCATCAGCTGTTTTTATTTTTATTTTTTTTTATTTTTTAAAGTGTCAGATTAGCCTCATAAGTAAACCCTCACATTAACAGATCATTTGAACCAACAACAGTACAGAGCGAGCTCCCACATGCTGGGATGCATGAATCAGGAATAAATCAGCTCAAACTGCTGAAGTGTGAGTCCTTCATCATTAGAGTTCATTCATTAAAACAATGCCCTTCAGTCTCAACCTGTGTTCATCACGAGTTTAGAGACTGAAAGCTTCTCTCTTCAAACCTGCACAAACAGATGTTTTTGCAGAGTGTTACAGCCACACCACATCTGTATGTGAGTGTCCTGAGACATCTAACAGCCCCACACCCGCTCTCAGCAGGAAGGGTTACACAAGCAGTCACTGCACAAACAGCAGGCTGTCATGTTCCTCCTTTATGGGAACTTCTGAAACATAGATTTAAACAGTTAAATATGAGATTATGTTTTCATGTATGTATCCTGTTGGCTGCAAGCTATTTTAAAGCCATTTCACTGTTCTATAATTATAATTATATTATAATTAAAAGTCATTTTCCAGCCCTGTTATGGTCTGCTTTGTTTCATTCACCTTTCACCAGCAATAAAGCTGCGTCTTTGAGTTTGATCCTGTCTCTGAGTCCTGCACTTTGGGTCCTCTCTGTACCTGCCACATGCGTTACATGACACAAACGAGTTAGTGTGACTTAGAAAAAAGATTCTGATATTTTTCACTTCTTGAGTTCTTCTGCAGCATGTCAATAAGATCTGGTTTAACTTCCATGTTACTGAGGTTCTGAATCAGTCGCCTTATCTCAGCCTCATATTTCTGACAGTGTAATAAAACATGTTCTGTGGTTTCAGCTCCTCCACAATAATCACATTTCCCTGTTTGGTGTTTCCTTATTATAAATAATGTATCAGCAAACATGCCTGTGCAGGGCCACAGTGGGTGTGCCCACACAGGGCTGACAGACGTTTTGCTTTTCTGCCTTGTGATGAAGAACCAGGAACTCTTTTCTATGCTGTGCAGGTTCTTCACTGAATTCTAACAAGTTCACTGCACTCTTACGTTTCTTATCACTGATGTTTCATTCTTGAAAAGCAACATTCCCAACAGCTGCAGTATTTCAGCCTGATGAAAGGTGAAAAGGTGGGAAAAGCTGGTGAACAGGCACTGTCGCATTTAGTCACTGGTTAGTCTTGACTGCTGCTGCGAAGGCTTTTCTGTGGTCAACTCACAGTGTGCTTGCCCACAGAATTCCCTCTCGTGGACCCAAAAAAACTGCTAGGGGCCCCACAAGGACTAGTTTACAAGGATGGACATCCATGATAGTTGAGCTGCCTTCACAGTACTATTGTATTATTGTGGGGTCTTTACCTTACGATATAAAGCGCCTCGAGGTTACTGTTGTTGTGATTTGGCGCTATATAAATAAAATTGAATTGAATTGAACAATACAGGCCCCAGTTTACTTAAAGCTCCTCGAACAGCTGGTTTTCACCCCATGTTTCATAACAGCGACCCGCCCACTTCCACAAGAAGAGTTACATAAGCACTTACTGTAAAAGAAGGGGAGCTGCAGTTTCGTTATGTTAAGAAGTTATTTTTGTGATCACTTTGTAAACTGAAAATTAAAAACAAGCAGAGATTCTAAGTTTGTCCAGTAAACAAAAACCTCCAAATTCACCAGCAGAGACAAAAAAGCTTCTTTTCTGCACATGCAATAAGAAACTGCAGCAGAACTGGAAACTCCTGATTTACTTAATCATCTTCTGAACAAAGTGGATCAAATATCCAGACGCAGGTTTTGTCTTTATGAAGACCTGCAGTTTGTTTCTTTATTCATGTTTTAGAGAGAATTTAAACAGCAGCAGCTTACCTGTTGTTAAAGTGAATAAAAGCCAGAGTCAAACCTTCTGCCTGCTGTCGCTGTGAGAACGAATGAGCTCTATCTGTGTGTTGCTCTTATAACACTGCAGCTCAGCCCTGAGAGTCATGTGACTTCTGGTAAAGATAAAGTCCTGCACACTTTTTTTTTACAGTAAATGTAATTCTTGCAGTGTATTTTTGTGTTCTTTAAAACTATATTTTTTAACTTCTTATTTCTGCAATCCGCAACATCTAAAAGGGGCCAGAATCATTTTATCAGTGAGGCCCTTACATGAGGCAGATGATTCACAGGAAGACACACACAGAAAAGTGGAGAACTTCCTGTCTGTAGAGTTGGATAAGGTATGGAGAAGACATTTTTATTTTTAAGAGTATGTATCTCAGACAAAAGAGGTGGTTCTTAAAGGAACAATTAATGATTGTGTTTATCAGAGAAAAGCTCATTCAAAATGGCCACATTTGGAGATGCGCAAGAATAATATATGGAAAGTTATGATCTGTTAAGCCACTCGTAACTAAAGCTGTCAGACTAATGCAGTGGAGTAAGAGGTAGAATGTTTCCCTCTGAGATGTGGTGGAATAGAAGAAGAAAGCTGAACAAAATGGAAAAACTCAAGTACATGGACATTAAGAGCCAGATTTACAAACAGGACAAAACGACGTGTGAGAGCAAGATAACATCGGGCACAGCACAAACGGTCACTGTAGAGCTTCTGAGAGCTTTTAAGCAGCCTCCACACAGGAAGTGACTAACAGTGACCAGAGACCACAGACAAGCTTTTCCAAATCACTTTTCACTTTAAGCTTGAATCTGTTGTTTCCTCTGCTGCATCTTTAAGATGTTAGCATCAATGTCCACTTGTCCAGTCTGCAGAAGTTTGTTTGCAGGTTATCAGCAAACTTTCTTTCTTCCCTGGAACATTAAGAACTGAACTGTGTTTGTCCATGTGTTAAATCTGAAGCTCAGGGTCTGGAAGTCATGTGACTTCTGGTAAAGAAGTCCGGCACACTTTCACTTTCCATCTTGACCCTGACTGATTCACTTTCTGTTGTTATTGTTCTGCCTCAGAATCAGCCTCTCAGTGTACATATCCCCACATTATCTTTGAGCTCCTCATATTCAGCTTTCATGTGTACATTTTTCCTTTTTTGTAGTCACTTTTATTCTCATAATTTCCTGATTACCTTGATTTTCTTGTACATGTATCTGCCTTCTTGCTGCACCCTGAATGCTGCTCATTATGTGTCCCTCAGTTGTTTTTTGTACAGCAGCTCTGGTGTTCAGGGGGATGCAGGCTTGTGTGTGCAGCACTTTATTTTTACATAAAGTCACATGACAGACCAGAGCTCCCCACGAAAACTGGAAAAACTCTGCTACAAGGTGAAAATGCAGCCTGAGCATAACATCTTATCGGTTGTTACTTCTCATTATGTTGACAGCTTTGTTCAGTTCTACAGGGTTGTAAGCTATTTTAAATTTCACGAGTGCCCTTAAACATGTGAGAATGACTCACCCAGATTCTCAACCTTCCTCACTGAGGCAGCAGCAGCTTTATTTATTTAGGTTTTCAAAGTATCAGAACACACAGGAGTAAAAGAAGCTTTCCAAACCAGTTATCGGGATGGAAGTGAGGAAAAAAGGATGTTTCATCAGGCTGCAGTAGATAATGTAAACAGGTACATTCCTGTGTCACTGAAATCAAAGACTTAGACTGCAATCAAAGATTATTATGATCTTAGAACAGTTTTTGACCAGTACTTAAACAAGCAAAGAGTATCTTTTGTGATCCTTCCCCAGTCCTGTACTGAGTTGCTATGATCAGGCAGAAAATAGAGTTAAACAGTGAAATTTGAACTGGTTTAAGATCTCCTTTCTTTCTCTGTCTTATAAAATTTTAAACAACAATTTGTAAAAAGGATCTTGTGAATTTAACTTCATCTAGAACCAATTTGCCTTGTGGGACCTTAAAAGGGGCAAACTGCTCAGAACAACACAGCTCCTAAGATCCTATTGTAGGGTCTGTACCTTACAATATAAAGCAAATTGGGGTGACTGTTATATATATTACACTTCCAGTCAAAAGTTTGGACACACCTTCCCATTCAATGTTTTTTCTTTATTTTCATGACTATATACATTGTAGATTCTCACTGAAGGCATCAAAACTATGAATGAACACATATGGAATTATGTAGTAAACAAAAAAAGTGTGAAATAACCCAAAACATGTTTTATATCTTAGATTCTTCAAATAGCCACCCTTTGCTTTGATCACTGCTTTGCACACTCTTGGCCTTCTCTCAGTGAGCTTCATGAGGTAGTCACCTGAAATGGTTGTCCAACAGTCTTGAAGGAGTTCCCAGAGATGCTGAGCACTTGTTGGCCCTTTTGCCTTCACTCTGCGGTCCATCTCATCCCAAACCATCTCGATTGGGTTTAGGTCAGGTGACTATGGAGGCCAGGCCATCTGGCGCAGCACTCCATCACTCTCCTTCTTGGTCAAATAGGCCTTACACAGCCTGGAGGTGTGTTTGGGGTCATTGTCCTGTTCAAAAATAAATGATGGTCCAACTAAACGCAAACCAGATGGGATGGCATGTCGCTGCAGGATGCTGTGGTAGCCATGCTGGTTC
>VUQS01074233.1:0-35239 GCA_015108495.1 Heterochromis multidens | reverse complement strand
GTGGTTTTCTCCTTGGAACTCTCCCATGGATGCCATTTTTGCCCAGTCTCTTTCTTATTGTTGAATCATGAACTCTGACCTTAACTGTGGCGAGTGAGGCCTGCAGTTCTTTAGATGTTGTTCTCGGTTCTTTTGTGACCTCCTGGATGAGTCGGCGATGCGCTCTTGGAGTAATTTTGGTAGGCCGGCCGCTCCTGGGAAGGGTCACCACTGTTCCAAGTTTTCTCCATTTGTGGATAATGGCTGTCACTGTGGTTCACTGGAGTCCCAAAGCCTTAGAAATGGCTTTGTAACCCTTTCCAGACTGATAGATGTCAATGACTTTGTTTCTCACCTGTTTCCTGCTTTCGTGGCATGATGTGTTGCCTTTTGACATCTTTAAATCAGGGATTATAATTTCCGAGTCTGCTAGGGTCAGCTCAGGTCACAGTGATGTAAATTTTGTCATCAGCGAGTCAGCACAAGGGTCTGTGTCGACATATGTGTGCCTGTTTTTTGTGACGGCATGGACTTATCTGCGGAGAATTTACATTACAATGTCCCACCTACGCATGCTTCCCAGCGGACTTCAAGCGGACATCAAAGAAGTATAACAGGAAGGACTACTCAGCCGTCGGCCATCTCCAGCTGACCGTGTCCATGTCTGCAACGGAGTATAATCTAGGCTTTAGCCTACTTCACTTTGTCAGACAGTTTCTATTTAAGTGATTTCTTGATTCAACTGTGGCTGATGAAATTGAAGTCAACTTTCCAAATAATGTGGTTAATCACAGTTAATTCAAGATTTAACAACAGGGGCAAATTACCTTTTCACATAGGACCACGTGTGTTTGGATAGCTTGTTCCCTTGATAAGTGAAACCATCATTTAAAAACTGCATTTTACTCCAAAGGCTTTTTCACAGCACTGTATCTGTAATATGTTGACACACAGTGTGTGTGTCTGTGCAGTGTCCTTAGTTTACAGCCATTAGATTAGAACAATCAGTTTTTGTTGCTCTGTTACAGTACATTGGAATTTACCTGAATTAAAGGGAAAGTACACCTATTTTGGGCATCAAAGTGTATCCCCGGCTGTTGGGAAGTACGACTGAAAGTGGGAAAAGAGTTTGGTAGCACCACAGGGAGCTCTGTGAAGCCTGAAAGATATCCTCAAATGCCCTCAGCTGGGGCTAAAATGTGAAAATGAATCTGTAAGAAGTGAACCAACCCAAACTCTGTAACCTTCATCTCAGCCTGAGCCCAGAGGCTCAAAGCTACATCCACTTGTTAAGTAATGATATATCGACCCTGTTTCCAGTCTAATAGGTTGGATGAGACTTTCATCATCTTAACCTTCTGCAGTGCTTTATTTCTTGTTTTTTTTTAACAGACACAAGCACTCCAAAAACTATTCAATTGTCATTTTTGGCCTCTCCAGCTTTTTATCTGCACTATTCATGCATAGCACGTCTTTAAGCTAAGTTTTTAAAAACTGACAGTGTACACTGCCGCTCCAAGTATTTGACGGCTTTAGCTAAGAATCACTCTCAGCCTGACTACGATTTCAGTGTGGACATAAAGCTGAGGATTGGGGCTTTTTCATAGCGACCAATCCAAATCCAAACCAATCCATACCACACAGTGACATATTAATGAATAACCTCATGTTGTGGATGGATCATACAAGCGTTCTAGTGGCTGAAGTTTGGTCCATTTTTAGTATCTTCCTCCTGCCATATGATGATGTTTGTTTCTGCCCATTGGGAATCGTCAACAAGAAACCTCAAGAAGAACCGTTTAACCCTCATCCTACATCTTCAGCCAAGCTGTCTTTTGGGAGCTAAATAAATTTGGACTGTTTTTAAAGTGTTGGTGCCTCATTGTTTGCTTTTGGGAACTGAAGGAGCATTTGGACCTAGAAATGATGTCAGACTTAACAAGCAGATCAGGAAATCCTAGCATAAAGCACCCAAATCTTTGACCCCCAGTATATAACACAAGAAAAAATTAGAGCACTAAAGGAAGATGAATAAAAGCACAATAATCGTTTTATCTCAATGGTCCTGTTTTGTGGATCACTGTAATTTTAAGTGAATAAACATTTTAATTAAGAGTATGTCTGTGTAGATTCTCAGTCATCCAGGACATGGTAGTCTAAGGGTTTGAAAGAAGGCAACTGGACTTCTTAAAGTTGTTTGAAGATGTTTCACCTTTCATCCAAAAGGCTTCTTCGGTTTTAGAACTGAAGAAGCCTTTTGGATGAAAGGTGAAACGTCTTCAAACAACTTTAAGAAGTCCAGTTGCCTTCTTTCAAACCCTTAGACCATTTTAATTAAGAGCACAACCCTTTTAGTCCTCCAATTTCAGGTCAGTGCATCAGGACATGAATCTTTCTAACAAACAGGCAAGCCTGCCAAGGATTTCTTTCATGGCCAGACAGTGGGATGGTCTCATCTGGCTGAGTCAGTAATCTGACCTCAATTCAAGTGATTATTAATTTTACTGCTAAAAACCAGAGTGAAGGAAAAAAAAGCCCTAGAAGTGTGGCTGCTGTGATGGTTTGACACCATCACTGGGGACTTCTGTGAGTCACAGACTACAGACAGTCACTGAAATATTAAATAAGGTGGAGTGCCCTGGTGACCGAGTGGCTAAGGCATACGTAATATAACTAAAATGTAATTTTCTTTTCATTTCACCCCCAGCTTTTGTCTCTACTATTGACTTAGAATTACAAAATTTTAAATCCTTATTTTTAGGGCAATTTGTCTCAGTATTTTAATATTAATTGATTAGCTTTGTTGCCTTACAAACAAACGGTTCTAGGTTTGAAACCTCAAGCCAGCCGAGGCTTTTCTGTGTTTGAGTTTCACCCTGAATCTGCTGGTGCTCCACCTTCCTGCCACAGGCTGTAGTTCAAATTAATTAGTGGCTCTAAATTGGCAGAGGTGTGAATAGTTGTCTGTCTCCATGTGTCACTTGTGTGATGGCCTGGCAGCTTGTCCTGGGTATGCCCCATCTCTCACTAAGTGGTAGATGGAAAAGGCTCAGGCCACCTCGCATGATAAGCAGGCTGAGATAGTGAGTGATGGATGGATGTCTGCTTAGTTTTGGCTTAGGGGACCATGAGGGCCATGTATAAAATTCTCACCAGAATACTAAAGCTGAATGTCTCCACCTTACTCTTACAATTTTTTCTACAGCACAGGAGCATCATAACTTCAGATTAGAGCTAATTTCTGATTATAGAATATCTATTAACGCTCTGAACCCAAAGCAGCTTGGGGTGAAGTTTCGCTTCTTTGATTATTTACTTTACAAAATTAAAAATACACTGTAATCACTGCATACAATACAGTGAATACAATAAATACTTCCAAATGGTAACGTGTGACCAAAAAATAACTGGCTTCCACATGGTTTAGTTATTTAATGCTTCACATTTTTTAGAACCAAACGAGGCTGTCTGCACCTGAACCTGTAAAATCCAACAACTTGCTGCACTGCATGTCATTTCTTAGCCATGCTGTATTATTTTTATATTCAAATATACAGTGTATAAACCGAGTTAGTGCCATTCATTTACCAATACTGGTGAATGAATAGACCATTGTAATACTGCATTACAATGGTCTAAATTAGAGGTGCGCCCATCCAGCTTGTTCCAGTTTTGATGCTGATACTTCAAGTTCAGGTATCTGCTGAGTAGCAATCTAATACCAGTGTTAAATTATCAATACTCTCAAGTGGAGGCAGTCAGTTCATCTTTTGTGCATAAGTCAACATCAGGCTTGATGTAAACATTGTTTTCCTAACTTTAGAAAATAAAATAAACATATCCAAGAATATAAATGTACTGATTTATTATTAATTTAAAAAATTGCTGGCTCCATGGTGTAGTGGTTAACACATTCGCCTTACATGTGAAAAATCTAGGGTTTGAGAATGGGAGAAGAAGTGAAACCGAATGTTAAAAACAATGATAAGTGTCCACTGCAGCCACTGTCTGTGCTTCCAGCAATGCGCAGTCAGAATCTTAAGCTTGTTTTATAGTCCCGCAAATGTGTCCGTACGTGTACACTTTCTGGTCGGACAGAGGGGGGGTTCATTCTTGCAGTCTTCCAAGATCCTGACTGCACGTCACTGGAAGCGGATGACATAGGCATCGGCCAAATGTTGATTGGTCGACAAGTGGGCCGGAATAGAGCAGGGAGCACGGAGTTCACCAGGAATGGGAGAACCCTGAAAAAAACTTCAAAGATAAAAAAATACAGCATCAAAGCACAGACAGCGGCTGCAGTGACACTTTTCATTGTTTTTAACACTTCACTTCAGCTCTTTGTATGTTATAACTTTGCTCTTCTCTGCGGCTGGCTGACTTACCAACAACAGCACAAGCAAGAGTGTCCACAGACCAGTTGTACCACATATTTTCGACACTGCCTCCATCTGATAGGCAGTCCTTGGTCTCTGCAGGCAGACGGGCAGTCCCTGGAGCGGAGCGGACAGCGAACACGCTACCTTTGCTAGAGTATAAAACCAGCTTTAGAGAACTGCACGGGAGCTCGTCTGGGGTGGGTGAAAACCCCTCTCCCCCCATCTGAACAGAAGCGTGTACGCAGACGGGCACATTTGTGGGACCATAAATTATGCTTGACACGTGGTTCAGTAAACACAGAGATCTGCTTGTTGTCACTGATACCCGATCTAGCTTTTTCATAGAGATGTGTACAACTAGTTGACTAGTCATTTAAGCATCGCAGCCTTTGCTAGTCGGCAGCAGAAATATTAGTTGGTTAAAAGTATTATTCTTATTTTATTAATGTAAAATGGCAGTTACTGGTACAAAGATTTTACGAGGCCACCAGCCACTACCTGGGGCTGGAGCCCTGACAGATGGCTGCACCCTGAGTAGTGGCACTCACTCTCTCTGTGAATGAATGTCATAAATAAGCAGAGGTGGGGGGAAAAAAAAAAGATTTGTCAGAATAAAGTGGTATATAACCAAGCAACCAAATCCACATGTAACCATATTCTGCACCAGGATGTGGACACTAGTGTGGAAGAAACTGCCAAACTCCACAAACTAATCGGACTCTCTGTGTGTTTGCAATATTAAACAAAGGGCTGCACATTTCAGCAACATTTAAAACATGATTTGGTCAAAGAGGAATGTGATTAACAGTTTCATACAGCCCCTAAAATACACACGGAATATGTGATTAGCCAATGTTAAACTTCGTCCATTTAAAATGTGGTCAGTTTTAAATGTTTTCTAGTCTATTTTTTTTTGTGAAGACGTTTGACCTCTCATCCAAGAGGCCTCTTTAGTTCTAAAAACAAATGGTGGAGAGTCCCAGGTATTTAACACCTAGTGGGGGCTGTCCCCTTTGGAGGTGGTCCTGAGGATCGTTGACCCAATACTGATCTTGTGAGTCATCACATCTTGTGAGCCATGGGTCATTACATCACCAGGGGTTAAGGGTGAAACCATTGTGAGACGTTGCCCCACCCCATCATATGACCTGTTTAGGTCACCTGGGGCAAGGTGTGAGTGGGGGTTGAAAACTGGATTGTAGGTGGCTGATAGCTGGTGCCCTAAGCCACCACCTCTGTTCAATAATGGTTATTCACAGTGGACATAGATGGCCTCCTTTACTCCTCTTACAAACCATCTGTCTTCTCGGTCCTCGAAAGAGAGTCCTTTGTCCTTTAAATGCAGGTATTCTTCATTTTTCAAGCTCTGAAGACTACCATGACCTGGATGACTGAGAACCTACACAGACATACATCCCTAGTCTAAATGCTGTTTCAGAGCATGTTTGGAAAGCAGACAAGAGAAATATTAATTTCAACTACTGCACATGTCACAATATCAAGAAAAAGGAAAATAGAGGCTCTGTTGGCAGAAGATGGTGGTGTCACAGCCTGCAGGACCTCATATCAGTCAAACCTGTGTATACTCCTGTGTGTACGCCGGCACTCTCATGACTGTCTGTGCGTGACCGGGTGTGAAGGTGTGCCAGTGTTGATAGTCTCTTACCAAGGCCACAGAGCTGCTGTCCCCTGGGTTCAGGCTATTACTGAGCCATGTATCACTTCTCAACTGTGGACCCTGGAGAGAGGGAGGGAAGCAGAAAGAGTAGGAAAGGGAGACAAAAACAGAGACATCAGTCTTTTTGTTGTTCTATCAGTGATTGATGCCTTCTTGTGTGTGCCACAGTCACTTTGCCTTTTATGTAAGTGCTATTATAGTGGTAGTTAGTCCAAGTAACTTTTTAACCCTTAAAGCCCGTTGCCTCTTCCTTCAAGCTGCCTTCTCTCTGTTAGAAGTGATATACACATACAGAACATTGCCGAGGGCTATACACAATTAAAGATCATCATAACTCACTGAATTTTACACTGATTTTCAAGCTGTTCAGTTTGTTACAAATGTTTGATCTTTATTTGTAACATAGGATACTTAGCCTTTACAAGAAAAGATCGCAACATTTTTAAACTTATACAACAGAACAATCATGGATACTACCAGCTTTCTGGTATGAAACCATGTGTGTTTAATTTAACTGACTGAATACAAGTTTAGTGTCTTGTTTGATCAAAGCTTTATTGGAAATGAGATCTGTAGTCTCTTCTCCTCAGTGTTGTGCTCCATTAATCACAAAGGTTTGAATTCCACTGATGTTATAAACGAATCTGTTCTCAGTTATTATGGCACGTTTGATGGATCACTCACAAAACTCACAAACTTTTTAATTATTCTGTGTGACCTCATGTATATCAGTTTACTGCTGTACTAAAGCAGACTTTTTTTTTCTGCCAACAGATAAGGTGTTAAAACTCCCCACTTAACACTTTACAGCACAAATTAAAGTTGATGTTTTACAATAAACCATTTCATATAAAATTAAAGGAATGAGCCTCATGATCCTCTTCTAAATTTACCTTTCAAGAATCTACACAGATTCTTAAACACAAAAGGCACAACGCTGTGCAGCTCTGCATGGTTGTTGCTGCAATTCAGGTACCTAAGTAAGTTAACTCTTACTCTGTGATGCACAAATATGATTAAACAGATGTAACACTCAGAGTTTTCAGACAGTTTAGGATTTGCCAATACTGAGAACATACAGTATGCTTACTATGTTCACCATCCTGGTTTTGTCTGTTGCATGCTAGAATTTCCTGATACACGGCAAAAGCAGCTCGATGGGAATATGATTAGTTTTACATGTAGTTTTACACAGACTGTATATAAAAGATATACATAATATCTGGGGTTTTTCTCATTTCTTTATTTTCTGCTGCCTAGTCTCCTCTGTCCTCCTCCCTCCTGCCTGTGACCCAGAAATCAATCTCAGTATGCCATTTTGAAGGATGTCTCAATTCCTTAAATGCATCTGCAGGATAGAGGATTGAAGATACACAGGTGTATCCTTTGCAGGTGTATTTTTACCTATAAAGGAGTTGTGCAAAACCACAGGATTATATAAACCATGGCATGAGGAGGGATCTACAAACAATTAGTCCTTTGTATTCATAAGATGCTTCAGTTATTTAAGCTGATCAACTGCATCATAAAACTTTCTGCTCTTCACTGTTTGTGTGATAAAAAAATGTATATCTTCTCAGATTGTGCTATGCTGTAAATTTAATTAAAAGCAAACCTAAATATAAAAGCTGTCATGAACACTGTTATGCTCGTATGACATCAGACATCATAAAATACAGCAGTAGGCTGGAACAAAGCAGAGTAGATAATGCAGCTGGGCTAAATGTCATAATTTATTGACATGGCATTAAAATGAGCTCCAAAGCAAGGATGTATCATATAGTTAAAAGCCTGTTGCCTCAGCTCCTCTCTCCCTGTAACTCTTCCCCATCTCCTCTGCTCATCTCTGGGGAAAGGGACTAAGACACAAGGAGTGGATGTACAAACTGAGAAATGAGAAAAGGGGCAGGTCTGCAGCAAAGCTAATGCAGAAATATCTTAAACTTGAATTCCTTCTAATGGCCTGCAGTGGGTGTCTCCTCCGGTTGAAAGAGGATGTCCAATTTTATGGAAGTTTATGAGAAAGTGACCCAATATCTCACGTCATCTGTGACTTCACTAAACACTTCCCAGATTAGTTTATGGTCTCAAACACTAGTTTCAAGTCTTTTTTAATACTTTTAAAACGTGACTTTAAATTTTGTAAATTATGGTACCATTTACTATAAAACAGGTGATTAAACAGGGTGTCAGTTAGGGCGTGGCTACCTTGTGATTGACAAGTTGCCAACACCATTCCATCCTCAGACCAAATATGGGCTAACCCTGTATCTGGATCGGGTGGCAGGGGCAGCAGAGATGCCTAGACCTCCTTCTCCCTCGCCCACCTCCTCCATCTCTTGTGGGGGGACACAGAGGTGTTTCCAAGCCAGCCAAGAGACATAGGATGTATTCACACTAAGCACCGTTTCACGGTATACTGTGCTCAAGCACAGGTGTCTCCCCTCCCCACTTCCTGGCCTGCTGGCCTGCACTCACACTGTTCTAACTGATCTGACCCGAGTATGGATCAGTTTGTCTCAGCATCTCAATCCCTGTCTCACGCTCTCTCTCTCTTACACACACAAGCTCTTTTCAGATGTGCTCTCGCAGAGCAGGACTTTCACAATTTTATGCATTTTGTGGCTTAATTGGGAAGCAGTGACACACTGTCCTGTGTCATATTAGTTAATTAGTTAAAGTGATTTTTATGGAGGCAGCTGTCATTGAGGGAGCCATGCTGGAGTGAGGACAGTGATAACACTACATTTGTATTGTGCCTGAGTCCAACTAAAGTGCCCCGAGTCCAGCTTTTCAAGCAGACCAGGGCATGGTTTACTTAACCATACTCAGGCACGGCACGCTGTGATCACTCTAGCTAAACGAGCTGGACTTTGGGGTTCAAACGTGCTCAGGCATGGAGAGCTTAGTGTGAGCACGGCTATAATCTCTCCAATGTGTCCTGGGGTCTCCTCCCAGTTAAACATGTCTGAAACATCTCACCTAGGAGGCATCTAGGAGGCATCTTAGTCAGATACCTAACCTACATCAGCTGGCTTTTCTCGATGTGGAGGTTTTGTAGCTCTACTCTGAGCCCCTCCTGAATGACCGAGCTCCTCATCCCATCTCTAAGGGAGAGCTCAGACACCCATCAGAGGAAGCTAATTTCCACTGCTGGTATCAGTGATTTGATTCTTTCAGTCACTACCCACAGCTTGCGGCCATAGGTGAGAGTAGGAACATAGACCAGCCACTAAATCAACAGGTTCACTTTCATGCTCAGCTCTCTCTTCACCACAACAGACTTTTTCAACCTGCCATGCCCTCAGACTTGGAGGAACTAATTCTCATTCCAGTTGAAAACCACCAAGAGGTCATTCTCAATTATTAAAAAGTATTTAAAGAATAACTGAGAAAAAAACTTCTTATTTATTCAATATGAGCTTATAATTAACTGGCTATGGACTTGTGATGTTGTGACCATCACTAATGATCTCTTTGCTATACTAAAGCAGATTTTGCTTAAACTGCTAACAGGTAAGGTATTAAAACCCCGCTTAAAACTTTACAGCACAAACTACAGTTGATGTTTTACCAGTGAACATGAAAATCAAAGGAATGAGTTCATCATGCTGGACTCACATTGCACATTAAACACTGGCAGAAAAATTGCAGAAAACATCCCTGTAGCATTAGGCTCAGTGAAAGGCGCATTAGCTGAAACATCAGCCTGTTTGTGGTTCCACTAAAAGTCCAATCAATACCGAGTGCTCCAACCAGATCTCCTCCGAGGATATACGCCTTCCAAAGTCTGAGTCAGAGGATGAAAAACACAAACAGATCAGACTGAGACTCAGCTGCAATCACAGGACTTATTTTATTTTCATTAGTGTTTTTTCCTTAGTTTGTGACTTAAAACAAATTTCTTGAAAACTGCTGCATGATTTTCCACCATTATTCAGCATCTGTGCAAACTGTAATGTTTCCCACTGGGATATGAATAGTTGAAACTGTTAGGTTCTTTTTTTCCTGAAGAAAAAGAGGAGGAGACTATAGGCTATATATTTTATGAAAATTTATTAAGCTTGAGCAGTTGAAGATTCAAGTTACAGCGCTGGGCCCCCCTGTGAGACAGAGAGTCTGCTCACAGAGAGGACGCCCCCAAACTGGGCACAACAACCGACTTGTCCTCCCATCTGGCTCCTTCCTGTAAAATAAAGAAAGAAAACACCTCCCTGCCTGTCCTTACTAAGTTTTGATATGAAGCTCCAATTCTCAGTCTCTGTTTCTACTTATGCTATCTATGTCTAGTACATTATGTTTGGATTTCACCTTGACTTTGTCTATTTGTGCTTTGTGAGTATTTTTTGGTCCTTCTGCACTTAACTCAGCCTGGCCTTGTTTTATCCCTTTACAATGTGGGGTTAATGCTTTTTACCTAAAAACCTACTTTCTTCCAAATATTTTATTAAGCCTAATAAAGCACAATTTCAATGTATATAAAAATCACCCAAAAGCTCAACTTAATTATTTTATTTATTAAGCACAATTGCAATGTGTATAAATGACCACCTAAAAGCTCAATTTAACTATTTTCTTTCTAACAAAACACAATAAAGCCTCTGAAACTGCATTCCACATCATTTGAAACCAAAATTACAGAAGATTAGCCCCTCTTTTAGGAAGATGATCCCACAGCTCTGATTTTGAAATGAGACGCTTATCTGACATGTAGTACAAGCTCAATCTCCGGATTCAATTATGCACCATTAGGTTCTGTTTGTTACTCACTGCTTTGCATCCACTGAGCTACTTTAACCTTTTTAACTAAAGTGGCATCCTAACTTTTAATTACATCCTCAACTGCATTATTCACACCTTTCTAGGAAATTTAAACCATAAAAATTTTTTTTTTTTCTGTCCTTCCTGGAATAAATGCATCATAATCCGTCATGAATCAGAATAAATAACAAAAGGCAACTCTTTAGTAGCTGAGAAGTCCAAAGGGCAACAAAAACAAAGGGGTTTGAGGAACTATAAGAAGAAAGGTGAGACTATGAGCAGGCTGAACACAGTTGAAGGGCAGAGCAGACAAAGGTGGGGAAGGAACCAAAGCATGAAGTAAAAGGCTTAAACTTAAAACTCCACCCTCTTATAAATATGGTCACATTTAGCTTAAAAAAACAACATAGGCCAATCAAAATGCTAACAATGAGGCATCAAAATCTGGAGCCCAAAACAAATGGGTGACATCATGTTACCTGGATTCATCTTTTATATTCAGTCTATGAATGTGTAATAAATCTACATATTATATTCAGAGGTGGGAAGTAACAAAGTATCAATACTTTGTTACTATACTTTGTTACTGAATTTTCACATATATGTACTATACTTACTATACTATACTGTACTATAATTTTACTCCCTACATTTTAACACAAATATCTCTATTTTCTACTCTTTCTACTCGTTTTCAAATCAGGCTTGTTACTTTAGGTTTAACACATTTTAAGGGAGTTATTAATTACTTCACATCACTGTGTGCCTATCTGACATCAAACCAATTGGAGGGAACAATAATATATAAAACACAATCCTACCGGTGTATCCATTATCAGTGCTTAACATAAGCTACTGACGTAAAAGATGCAGAAATGAAAGAGGCCACAAACATATAATTTATGCATCATTTATTGCACTGTACTCAGGGATTAAAGTGGGCCATAACAATCCGGACTGGCGCTCAAGATGCAGATGTCAATCAGTTTTGGTCCTGGCACTTCAGCAAGCACAAATGCGGTAACATTTTCTAAGTGGCAGGTAATTTAAAATGGAACTTTTCAGCAAATATCAGCAAGACAAATGAAAGGTCAATGTGTGATAAGTTTACTCTCAGAGATGGAGAAACATGTATTATTATATTAATACAACATGAGGTTCAGTTAGCTTTGCACAAAAATAGCTGGTAGAAATGATCACCAAAGAGCTGCTTTTTACTTTTATACTTTGAGTACATTTCAGAGCCTGTACTTGTTTACTTTTACCTGAGTCAGTACTTCAGCTTTTACCAGAGTATTTTGTAACACACGTAGCTGTATTTCTACTTAAGTGTTGGATGCATGTACTTTTGCCACCTCTGATTATATTTCAAAAAAAGAAGAAAACCGCAAATTTCAAATAGTCATATCTTTGTCTGGTCCAGTGCATGCTGCGATAGACTTGCACTAACTGTGACCCTGAGTAGGATGAATAGATGTAGAAAATTGACAGCTTGATAGAAGGTAGTTATTATTGAATAAATCGTGTCCTTCAGGGAAAAAGCCCTAAAGCAGGACTGCAGTATAAAGAGATGATTTACTCAACAGTTGAATGTTGAGCTGAGAATGTCAGTTTATAGAGAGACTGTCAATGTTATCGTGTCTGAATGGATTTTAGTTTCAGCTCGCACATTGCTGCTGTGTCTCACTCTGATTCAGGGAAATATGCTACTGAGGTAGAGCTCAGCTGCGATATACTTTATGGAGTCTATTTGAATACAAAATATAAGCACACGCGCACACACACATCTACACACACACACACATCTACACACACACATACACACACACACACACACACACACACACACACACACACAGATGTGTGATTAGACCTGATTTTTTTGTCCTCAGTTTTCTGCGAGAACCTGCCGTTCACACACCGAGGCATTCTTTATGACTCCAAACTCTGACATGTCCAAGGACAGAGAGTTTACCACTTTTTGACTATTATAAATTACAGTTCAAACCTATACCCACAGTTATTAATTAGATTTTGTTTGAGCAACACACTGACCTTGAACCTTAAAAAATTCAGAGGCTAATACTAAGAGTTTTCTGCTCCATAGCACAAAAAAGGCAATAATTTATCTGCACAAGCTGGCAGGGTAATTGATCAATACCAACGACTGGATGACTACAAGGTCAGTTGCAGAGATTTCAAGATTTCAAGGCTGCTGCTTTCTTCTCTTCTGTTACATGCGAGACATCTAGACCGAAAGTGGACCAGTTGCTGCATGGATTTGGTATCTGTATCATCAGTCATATTCAGGTTTTAGTGAAATGTCTTGACAACTACTGGATAAATTGTTATAAAATATACCTAAATTTCCATGCCCTCCTCAGGATTAAAACTCATCTAGTACCATTAAACATACTTTGTGTTTATTGTTAATTAGCAAATGCCAGCATGCCATCACACTAAATGCAGATGGTTATGATGTGAAAATTGCTGCTATGCCATGCCAGCATGTAAGTTAAGCAATGCTGACATTAGCATTTAGTGCACAGCACTTCTCTGCCTACAAGTACAGCCACTAGCATCAGAAAACTACATCCTTAACACCACCTGCCTAAGATTGTACAGGTCCCTCTTGTGCCATCTAAACAGCTCTGACCCTTTAGGGCTGGGGCAGGGGCCTTCAGGAGTGTCCTGTGGTGTCTGAATCCAAGACATTGGCAATAGATCTAGGGAGTCCTATTGGTTTTAGAGTTGGGTTTCTGTGCGTCTATAATGACTCAGTACAGAGAAGAGGCCTTACATGCAGGGTGCTGAAGTAAAAAGTCAACAAAATCCAAATCTTTCAGTCAAAAAGTCATACACATGCAGACAAAGAGTGCAGCAAACAAATCTGACAAGGGGCAGGCAAAAACAGAATCCATACATGGGAAGATGGAAATCATGAAGGTAAAAAAGAAAAACAGGTTTTTATTATAAATAATTACTAACAGGAGAAAAAAAGCTGGGGAATACAGGGAATGGTTGGAAAGCTTGACTGCTAGAAAACACACGATGTGGCAGAGAACAAAGGGAAAATGAGAGTATATAGGCCGATGTGCAGAGATGCAGGGAGTTGATTGAGAATGGTGGAAGAAAACTGGTGGAAAAACAGAACAAAGGGCATGAATACAACTAACTAAAGTGCAAGACAAACAGGGAATTACAGAAACACAGTTCCGAAATCCCTAACCATGATGAAGTCGTGCAACTGTAGGCCATGCTCCTTGAGCCATTTATAAGCTGTTTTTCCTGATTTGGGAGGCTGCTGGAATTGGAGAATGTTGAAGGAGAGAGGTGGAGTATGAAAGTAACATACACATTACTTTTAGGACCCAAGGACTGCAGGCAGAATACTGCTTTGTAACAAGATGAACACTGTGGTCACATCACCAGTCAGTACTTTGTTGTTGTGGCTCATTGGTGTAGATCCTTAGTCTTGTTTGACAAATATTATAGACTCATGAGTTCTAACTATTAACTTTATTAATAAAATAGTAACACATTAAAAGACCCAGATCTTGAGTGGTTATCCTTCAGAATATGACTTGCTGCTTTTCTTTCTGTTCCAATGTCCAGTCTGACCTCTTGAAAAAAAGCTTCATTTATTTTTTATTAACACACTACATTGCAGACCTGATGGGTATTGATGGGTTTCCCACTTTCTAAAAAGCCATATCTGCAGTTGCAGTTAACAAGGCTACAGAACAAACCATTAAAAGATGTAAATAAACATTTTCTGGTCCAGCCTGGCAGTTCTTTTGCTGGTCCTACAGTCAGTAGGTCTTTCTGAGTGTTAAATCCAGAGGTAGAGGGCCCATTATAGTGATATAATGTCCACAGCCAGCACCTCTCAATTTTTGTAACCTCAAGGGGGGGCTGCAGCCAGCGCCACTAGGTTGAAGACATGAGTGTAAGATCACGTCATTTTTTACCACCATTTCAATGATATATCTGTCAAGAAGCTCAGAGAGTCACGGATTATACAGAGGGAGGTTTTAACAGATGAGACTTTCTGGAAAAAACAGTTTGCAGCGATTATAATCTACCCATAAGAACCCAGATGCAGTTCACAGGAAACAGAGCAGGATGAAGAGAGAGATAGTAATTTTACAAATTAATTGTGATTGAGGAAGAATCAACTAAGTCTGTTTAGTCCAAGGGAGAGGCACAGAGCCCAGGGTGAGGTTTGGAGCAGGATGCTCAAAGATCCAGCAGTTGAGGCTGAAGATTTGAGAAAAGCCTGGCTCTCACGGTTAGGAATTATGAGTACCAGCAAATATCATATTAGAGGGTATAAGCGAGCTATAAAAGCCTAAAACCTAAAAGTATCTATGAATCGCTGATTGACTATAAGCTAAGAAGATAGATAATGGTGACTTATTAAGGTCTAAAAAAATCTAAATATAGTTTGAGTTTGCATTATTGTACTAATATGGGCAGGGGCTTGAGTTAAAGAGGAGATGGCTTTTATCACAGTTGCATGATTTCCTGCAGGACACAAACCGAAGCTGACAGAGGTCATAAATAACTCAATGGGCCTTTAACACTGAATACATTAATTGTTAACAAAACACTTTCTAAACAGAAGAGATTCATGCTGTTGTTAAATGTATTTTCTTATGAGTATTATTCATATATTTCTTAAGATTACAATTAGACAATAGCTTCTTTGTTTCATCAGACCTGTGAGCTTCTTGTTGATAAGTATGTTTATTACTGTTTGAGATTTAGTGAAGCATTATTCATTACCTCAGTATAAGCTTATGTCCACTATCGTTGTTTTTTTGGGCTAAACCTGGTCAGCCAGTCATGCCATTAAAATTGTTTTTATCTAATTAAGGTTAAAAAGTGAAAAGCCGTTTGCTTTCTGGGCAAAAATACCAAATTTGGTACAAAAGTGATAATTTAGTTGGAATCCATGTCAAACTTACACAATTGATAAATACCAGTGCATGAGTTTATTTTTTACAATATATGTCATTTAACTGAGATCTGAAAAAGGGTGCACCAATCTGATATTTGGTTCTGATTGGTCTGATTTTTTAGATCTGCTGTCTTTGACTCTGAAGTTTGAGGCCCATCTATTCAGTTCACCTCTATGTTCTGTGCAGTAGCTGCTAATAAATACCATCCATCCATCCGTTCTCTTCCGCTTATCCAATTCAGGGTCGCGGGGGGGCTGGAGCCTATCCCAGCTGCCATAGGGCGAGAGGCAGGGTACACCCTGGACAGGTCGCCAGTCTGTCGCAGGGCTAACACAGAGAGACAGACAACCATTCATCACATTCACACCTATGGGCAATTTAGAATCACCAATTAACCTAACCCCTCTAACTGCATGTCTTTGGACTGTGGGAGGAAGCCGGAGTACCCGGAGAGAACCCACGCAAACACGGGGAGAACATGCAAACTCCACACAGAAAGGCCCCGGCCAGATGGTGGAGTCAAACCCAGGACCTTCTTGCTGTGAGGCAACAGTGCCAACCACCAAGCCACCGTGCTGCCCATTCTTGGATGTATCTGTTACAATTTATTTTACAAGGCTATGAACCTGATGTTTCCTTACACAGAAAAGTAGGGTCTTCAGTCTCTTTCTCAGAGAGAAAAATGAAGTGGTATCAGATCAGTACTCACTATCAAGCGATACCTGAACCCAAGGTATTGTTTTGGAACCAGAAAAATTTGAATCAGTGCATCCCAACACTGAATCAACTATTAACCAAATATTTCCTAAACAGAAACCACAGATATTGCAGCTGTCAAGTATATTCTCTTCTGACTAATATTCTAATACAGTGGTTACAGTGATATGATACCTTCTTTGTTGCCTCAGCTCTGTGAGCGACTTGCTGCTGAGTGTGTTCATTAGCATTTGAGATTAAACGAAGCATTATTCAATTAGTTCTGTGTAATCTGTCAGCTGTTTTGATTTTACTCAGAGTTTTAATGATTAACATGCCAAACTAACATGTTTGTCCAGGAAAATTACTTTATAATCAACTGGAAGGTTAACAAATGTAACTGGTGTCTTATTAGCATATTTATTGCTCAGATCTAGTGCTGAACAAGGTGTGCTTGCATCTGAATAAATCACCTCCTCATGTTTTCCCCACCAACATGACCGTCTTTGTTAAAGCCCTCTGCCATCTCAGAGGCTGCTTTGTTAGAAAGGGATTATTCTTATTCCTCATTCACCTGTCATGAAAATAAACACAATGTGAATATAGATCTATCGAGGAAGTGAAAGGCGCTGGTAGTAAGAGATAATTCTCTTTCTGCTCGCCCGTGGTTTCAATTTGCCAGCCATCGTCCGCATTTGACACCAAATGAAAAATGTTAATCAGAGCAGTAAGGGCTTAAAACCAAGTGAGACCCAAATTCACACTCATTCATGGAGATGTAGAGCTAAAGAGTCTCTGTGTGCAGCAGCTGCTGATTAAAGCATGAATAAAGTAGAGGCCGGGTGACTTAATATTTTATTACCACTGGTGCACTGCTATCTGTTCTTATTCTTTTTTATTGCCATCTTCAAATATGACTGTCCACCAGCCATATTACTGGCACTGGCAGCATGGCTGGTATTGTTTTCACCTTGTGAGTCTGTCTGTGTGTCATTGTGGCAAAATACAATCCTGTTGACAACTACTGTGGCGCGAACTACCACAGACATACCACACACAGCGTATATGTTAATTTCCATTGACAGATATTGTCAACACAACAGCATCATAACCATTAAAGATACAGTAGGGAAGCTTAACAGGTGTGTAGTTAACTCTTAACATTCATCGGGTCATTAGTGACTTATCCAGAGTTAAGGGTAGCGTTAGGTTAATGACAACCCCCCTTTTTGTCATTGATGACCTGGTAGATTTTAAGAGGTTAAAAACAAAATCAAGTTTGAATTCAAGGATGGGTGTAGTCCATCCTTGAATTGGTATGGAGTACTCATTCCATTGGAATTAGGAGAGGGGCAATACATTTTATGCATGTATAGGATCCAAGAAGATTGTAAGATGGTCTTTAGTATGACGTCCACATCTTAAACAAACTTGCTTAAAATGATGTGAAACACCCTAAAAAAAACCCAAAGGTTGGCATTCTTCATCTTAAATCCTCCTAAATTCACTTTTACATTATTACACGAGTACTCAGTACTCAAGTGAACTCTTTAGCAAAAGTATTTTTGATGTTATTCTTCTTTAAAAACATAAATAACATTTCCAATTGTGAGAGTACCTGAGCATCTAGAAGATGATGAAAGCTCCTGCTCTACAAAGACCAGTTTGCAGAAGCATATCTAAATTTCAATAGCCATGTTGCTACTGTGAACAAATACTGTGAACTCAACATCTACACGTATAATTTCTGTGCTGTATGAAAATGATAAAAGCATCAGTGTGAAATGTTCTAATTTTATTTCTTTACAGTGAGCGCTGTCACCTTCAGCTGTTCTTGATAATGCTTTGTGTGATTGATGGGGTTTTCTCTGTATTATTGTAGGTCGCCAAACTCTGCCTTAGTTTTGATTTCAAATACACACCTTTAAATTTTTGCGATGTACACTCTTGTGGTGGTGTTGTGCTAACAAAATCTGTCCACAGATAGACAGTAAAACCCTTAAGCCAAGGTACTTAAAACCAAATTTGTGGTAGGTCTTGCTACAGTACAGTAGGTGCCTCCACAAACACACAGAGATGCACAGACCACAGACTGAATATAATAGATGGATGTAGCCACTGTGACGTCACCCATTAGTTAGTGAAGTCTTGCTGTGATTCCTCAAGCTGAGTGCTTTCTCCTGTAGCCAAGTTGGTGTTTTAAAACCACATGTGACAACTGAGGTGTTGGATCTGACTGAAACTAAAAGATACTGCACACTCATTCAGTAGCCTTTCTTAATCACAAGATGGTCCACACTAAACGTGACAATCATTTTAAAAATCTACTTTGTTATATTCAGTAAGCCTTAAAACTAGTGATTGATACCATAATGTCATCAAGAAAGTCTTTACTGAGGTTTTAGATTAAGGAAGCAGAAGGGTTATTTTCCCACAGACTTCCACACAACTGTAGTTTTTTTTTTTTTTTGGCAGCCTGAAGAGTTGCCGCCTGCTGGCTATTAGAAAGAATGCAGGTTCAAGGCATTTTTCTGATGCAGAGGATACATCTACTATTTCTACATTTACAGTGTATGACACAAATTCACAAAGTGAAAACACTACCAGCTACTCTCACTGATTTTAAAAATTATAGTTTATATTTAATAACCATAAAAAAAAATCTATCTGATGTACTGATGTAGCAGTAGCTGCTGTTTAGGGCACAGAAGATAAAGTTTGGCATTTACTTTGACATAAAGTTTAGGGCATTTTCCGTTTCACCTCTCATGTGGTCTGATATGTGGCTTTGAACGGTACAACTACGATAACAAGCTCAGAGTGCCAGTGGAGAAACTCTTCAGGGCACCGTGACAAAGAGCCTGACGTAAAAACAAAAAAAAAGGAAAAGAAAAAATCCTTTTGACAGCTGTCTACTTGAATTCTCTGGAGCAACCACAGTTTCAACGTGTTCCTCTTTCACTCTTTGTGTCTGTTGTACAGTGTGATGAATGTGCATGATTGCCTCTGTGTGTGTGCATATGAGGACATGGCACTTAGGTTTGGCCACCCATCAGATTTGCTGTTGCCCCCAGCAACAGTGTCACTCCTCAGTGGTTTCCATTGGTTACCTAAACATTTGTTGCAGCTTGTATAGGCAAAGAACGAGAGTGCAGCTGATCGCATTCACAGCACAACACTCACACATGATTGCAGTTTCTTCTGCTGCTCATCTACTTTTTCCTCTCTAAACTCTGACTCAGCTGATTAAAATAAAGCCTGTTAAGTCTTGTGAGATTAGACTGTTGTAGTAATGTTCACACATACACTGTAGTGGTCACATATAGAGCTATGTAGGACAGTTTACTGGTTTAAGCATATGTTTTATATTACAAAAGCTTCTTGTTGTAAGCTTCATAAACCTAAACAGTGCAGAATGAACAATGAATGGCTCATATTTTAGAAATTTATGGTTTGAAATCTAAATTGTTCTGCAAGAGTTAGTCATGGATTTGAGGTTGACATGAATCAGATTTTGAAAGCAAATTCAAATATTAAATCTTTGAAGTCTCAAAAAACATAGCTGACTGAAATTTAGCTGATCTCCATTTCAAGGTTTGAGGTTTGCGCACCTCTACTTTTAAATCATTCCCTGGAAGTACTATACTGACCATCTGGTCTCCTCTACTGTGCCTAAATGGCAACCACTGAACTTGAATTACATTTTTAGGAAGAGCATGAAGTGGCAGGAAGCCAAATCTGGCGAGTAGAATGGCTGGAGAGTAAAAGTCGTGTTAGCGAAGGTAAAGAAACTTAAGTTTTCAATAAGGGTGCAAGACTGCTCAGATTGTGTGCCCTGAATGTTCTCCTTTAGATGCCTAAGAACATCACAGTAGAATTGCTTTGATAGTTTAATGCTGGAGGATTATTTAACAGGCTCAACTTACCAGTTACCACCATCACCAGAGAACCCACGATATGATTTTTTTCACAATACTACACTCATGATACGATATGATTGTGATTTCTAACATTTTGTGATATGCAGAGTATTGCAATAACATATATTGCAATTTATCACATTTTTTCAACTGCAAACTATGTCCTCAAAGTTAAACTTGCTCAATATCTGTTTTATCTAATAAGATAAAGCTATCTCACTTCAGTTATTTTTTTGCTGCAAAAAGAGATTGTCAAGCACACTAACACTGTAAACAGTAAAACCTGCCAAATGTTTCCATAAGACGGAGTCAGTCTGCTATCAGTCTGTGATTGAATGGGGTCAAGTTGGCAATTACATGCAATCTGTTTCTGGTAATAGATCAATTAACTGTGATAAATCATAGAAAATCACATATCTGTTGCTGTCTACAAAGACAGAAATTCACATTTAACAGAAATTCACATTTAACTATTACATTTGCGCTCAGCAACCTTCCTGTTCTCTAGAAATATAGTCAGAATACAACCAGCTGGAAGCCAGTTAAGTTGAGTTCCCTCGAGTTGTGCTCACTGACAAACACTCATTCAGACCGATGGCAAGATGTTGGCAATCAATTCAATTCAATTCAATTTTATTTATATCGCGCCAAGTAACAACAACAGTCGCCTCAAGACACTTTATATTGTAAGGTAAAGACCCTACAATAATACAGAAATCAGTCTGTCTGCATTTATAAATTACATAGCAATTGTTTGCAAACCTTTGACAATCTCTCTGAGAGTGATTGCAGCGTCCAAGTCAGGCTGTGACTGTTTTCAGAAAGGTTGCTTCCTATTAGGCAACCAATGCAATCACCTTGCGATCAAAAGCGATCATTAGTGTGCAACACCCTCAAGTTCTGGGCAACCATTTATTCACCACAAGTTTCAATCGGTGAAAAAAGTCAATACCAGGCAGCCACCGATTTTGTTTTTTAATTTTTTAATTTTTGTAGATGGAAGGAGGTTGCTATCCTATTTTTACTTGTGTGACTGAGCCATTAACTTGCTCTGAACAAGGAGGTAGCTTTGTCAAGCTAAGTGTGTCCAGCGTTTGGTTTTTCGGTTGTAAGTTTGATGTAAGATGTAAGTTTGCTCAGCTAACGTTATGTCAGGATGGCGGTGCATGAGATGAGCCCTCTTGTTTGTAGTATTCCCAGAGTATTGTAATGAATTTAATAAAATATCCATTTTTGGTGTCCCTGTATTGATACGATATTGCCAATCAAAATATCATGATACAGTGCTGTCAGTTTTTCCCCCACCCCTAATATATACACAGTCCCGACAAATATAAACTATAATAATCTTTTTGATTACAAAACATGACTCTAGCTTTAGTCAAATGTACAACCTAAAAAACTTATTTTTTTTATAACTCGGAATTAATACCAGTTTTTATGTCTGACATCCTCCTCTTTTAATCTGCCTTTTTCTCTTCCCTCCTTTGCTACACCTTCTTGTACTTTTCTCCCCCTCTGTCCTCCGCCTTTCCTCCGTCCTTCTCTCCCTCCTTCCCCAGCATGGCCGTGCCGAGTTTTCCTGGGAAGGAATCAATGTAAGTCTCCTTGTTTAAATCTCCTTTTCTCTCCTCAAATCTCCTCTACCTGTCATTTCCCTTTCCATCACTCACTGACTACCTGAGCTTTGGCTTCGAGTACATAAGTTGACATCCTACTCGGTTTATCCTTCCACCTTTTCCTGCCACTCTTTCTTACTTTCTTATCTCTCACTCCCACTGCTTCTCTCTTATCCCCCAGTTTTTATTTCCCTCCCAGTAAACTCCCCCATTTGTCTCCACTCTTGGCCCTCTGCTAATCTACTGTACTGTAAATTTTATATATATATACAGAGTCACAGATAACAGGCTGTAATAAGCTTATCTTATCCACAGCTGAAGCCTTTGCACAAGTCATTTTTTTCTTTTTTAACTGAAAGCAATGCATGATGAAGTGCATCAACTGTTTCTGTACCTTCAGCAGAATTTGTTTGCACAATGTGCATTTTGTTCAGCTCAAAGCTGACTGGAGGAAAATAATCTCACATAGACATATTTCTGGTTTTATGCAGTGGTCCAGAGACATTTCTAAAGTCAGCACTGACTGATTTTAAGATGGAAGTAAGAACTCATTCTCCCTGACATTATAAACAAAGGAGGTTTTGTTTACTGTTATTCAAGAGCGATAAATTGTTATTGTATGTTAGTATAGTGAAGCAGGAAATAATAAAAGCAGCCATTTGCATTTAAAATTTAAACTAGTGCTTAAAAGTTTGGAGTAACTAAGAAATATCCATGTTTTAAAAGAAAAACTCATTCAATTTCCTCTTTGTAACAGTAAATTGACCATAAATGTTGCAAATGACATGTTTATAGAAATCATTTATACTTTTTAATATATGTAGATATGTAATAGCCCACATTCATAAATCATCATTAGCTGATGAAAGTTGATCGCTATCCTCGCTGTAAAAATTATGGCTGTACCATACTGCCAAAAAATGAAGACTTCATATAAATGTGTATACCAGTCCCTTCATAGAAGACTGAACTGGCTCTAACTAAAGTGGAAAGAGTAGCGGGTGTCCCTGGTGCATAAGTGCGAATTGTACAAGTAATGATTAATTGGATCATTAATCAGAAATTATTTATGATTTTGAATGTAATTTATATGTAGGCATGTATATTTTCAGTATCAAACACCCTGTGTCCCAATGGCACATTGTGTTACTTAACTTGAGTTTATTGGGAAAATGCTAACAGATCGTGCTATCACACCTGAAAACCCCTGTGCAGAGTGAAAAGCAATACATCTATCTAGTTGAAAGAAAAGGAGCTTTATACTGAAACTCGTCAGGCTATTTTTATTTATTTTTCATGCATGAAACTGCAGAACAACTGAATATCAATTACAACAGTATGTACTACTGCCCTTAAAGAAGAACACAAAATGAATACAACCAGAAAAAAGAAGTGGAAGCCCCCAGTGCCAAACTGATCAAGAGTACAAATACATGATAATCTCCAGTGTGAGAAACAGACCTCACACATTCTCATCTGTCAGCTTCACCTTTAAGGATGAAGGGAGTAGTACACACCATTGCATGAAAGCTTCATTTTTTGGCTATTTCCCACATCAGATAACTTTTTTTTTTTTTTAATAACAGAAAGGTTCACAACTTTGACAGTACAGTTATTTTTTGAGGGAGATTTTAAGGCTATAATCAAACCCACAAAGGCTGAAGTTTGTGATACTCAACTAACCAAATGTTTTTGTTTCTTTAATCACTTCAGTTGTTCTCTGCTGTGATCAATTAGCCTCTTAACATGAATAACTTACACCAGGTAACACAATATCCAGTACATATTCTGGTCAAATTCACATTATATTAGGAAGAAGATGTCAAATTGACGAGCGTTAGTGTACAGTGATCAAAATTTGGACAATAAGGAGCATATTAATAAGACCTCATGAAACAGGCTGTTGAGGTCCTTTGTATATTACTGTTTTAGAAACGTGTTCCTGCTGTTAACAAACATTGTCAAGTGATACATTGAGCAGCAATAAAGCAAAGGAAACATTCAAGTTGAGCATCCTTTTAGCTCTTGTCTTGGCTCCACATGCTCCTTAATATTCCATCAGCTTCCATCTGTTGTTTGGCAGTACAGAGTGGAGTAATTGCAGTGGTTTAATCAAAGCAGCAGAGAGCAGCTGAGGTCACCTGCTGTGAGACTGAACAATGCAGTGAATGAAAAACAGAACTATAAGTGAAAGGAGACTGCAAAGCTATGTAGAATATATATATTAATATGTGACCCCTTTAACCTTACATATAAAACAAAATGTTGATTAATGCATATTTAAACATTTCTTTGTCAGATTTATTTAGCTATGACTGTGCTTTGTTGGAAGGAAAAAGAGGATCTGATGGAGAGAATGATGGTTTTAGTTACAAAATTAGTGTCCACCTGTGGTTTATTATATTTGAGGAGGAACAGGGTCGAGCAGATACACGACTAATGGAAGAAGATTGCT
Source organism: Heterochromis multidens (assembly GCA_015108495.1). Classification (NCBI taxonomy): domain Eukaryota; kingdom Metazoa; phylum Chordata; class Actinopteri; order Cichliformes; family Cichlidae; genus Heterochromis; species Heterochromis multidens. Next base: position 10,788 of record VUQS01074233.1, on the reverse strand, counting down.
GTAATAGTTACACCTGTATGTCTGTTGACTCTGGCTGCTGTACAACAACACCATATAATGTTACTGGTACATTCAGGCAGTATAAAGTAGGTTGGAGAGTGTGTGGATGATGCTCCACTTGCACACCACAGAGGGACCAGATAATATCAGTTTGCCTTTTTATTGTGTTCATGCACCTTAACTCAAAGCATTACATCATATCTAACACAAAATCCTCCTGTGTAACAGAGTCCATGTGCTTTCCTGTTATTTCGTACTGTAATTATCTGTTGAGAGGTCCTCATTAAGAGCCGGGCTCTGTGTCTGAGTTCATTATTTTTTGCTTGGTTTGCTATACATATACATATTTTTGCTCTTGCCTGTAGTGGTAGTTATCCATATTGATTGTTTTGGTCTTGGTGCTGATAATTTAACACCCCACCCTTGGTTATGCTGTAATCTGAGTTACCTGCACATGTCTTTTGGTTGGTAGTTCAGCAGAAAGAAACTAGTTCCTATAATAAAATACTTTCAAGGTTTGTGGATGTTTTTCAAGTAAATTTTTTCTGTGGATGCAAGCATCAAATGGCACTCTCCTGGTACAATTATATTTAAAAAAAGGCAGACATCTCTAAGCCAATATCTCCAAAACTGGGCAAGTCACACCAATTTAGATAGATAAATGACACTAGAGCTCAGAGGAAGAATTTGTACAATTCACTTTGGGGTAACAAAATTTGCTTCACAGCAAAGGGGGTCAATTCCAGACGGGTCTCTTCTCTGTGAAGTTTGCATGTTCTCACCACGCTTGTGTGGTTTAACCCTGCTTATCTTAGATCAGGATTCTTAATCTCAAGAGTTTCACTTCCTGGTTAAATAAACGGTCCCTTTAAGCATGTTCCAAGAATCCAATTTGTAACTTACATACCTGTGACAAATCTCAAATCAGCTTAAAAAAATGGTGCCAGCATTATGATTTCCTCTTATATAATATCATCACCATATATGAGGGCTTAGTCAAGAATACCCATGCTGTAGGCATGCTATAGTTCACTTGGTTGAGCAGGCAACCCATAGATGAAAAGGTTACTGCAGTGGCCTGAGTTTGAGTCTGCCCTGTCCACTCTCTCTCTGCTTCCCTGTCTGCTCTACTATCCTGTCAATAAATCTTACAAAAACAAAAAATACCTACAGACCAATAGCAAAGTGTTTGGAAGATGACAGTGATCGCAGAGGAGCTTGAAATCAACACGTTATTATTTCTACACATTATTTGACGAACTAAATAGAGGGTTGACAAAGAAATCTGAACACGCAGCTCGGAAATGTGAATGTGAGGCATGCAGCACAAAGGAAGAAAAACAAAGATCCTCACAGGTTAATGCATCCCAAACTGCAACAATGCAGGGGGTTGAATCAAATACATCAAGTCTAGACTTTGTCTAATGACAAGATCGTGTCAACATCACAAGTTTTTATAAATAACTGCTGGCTGTTGTATTTAGTCATACTTAAAATCAAAATTCATCATGAGTACATTTTGTAGATGAGGCCCATGGAATTTGTTTAAAGAGTCAGTTTAGCCATAAACATCCAGCCGTTCTCATTACCAGATGGTCAAATAATGTCAATTTATCAAAGCTGCAGGCATCACAGGTTTAATTCCATTTTATTTATATAGCGAAAGGTCACAACAATAGTTAACCCAAAGTGCTTTATAGAATAAGGTAAAAACCCTGAAATATTAGATAGAGAACCCTAGTAACCAGATGATTCCCTAAAAACAAGCACTTCCTTTTAACCGGAAGAGAGTTTTAGCAGAACCAGGCACAGGGAGGGGAAGTCATTGCCTCTTCTTTCAACAGTTTGGGAGGGAGCTATCGTGGCAGCTAAATGAGACGCCATCTTCCACATATAGTTTTTGCAGTGCTTGTGGGTGTCCTTCTTCAGCATGTAAGGATAAACTGTGTGTGCACTATGCTACCCCTGTCAGTTTTGGAGGACTTGCAGCCTTGGTTAATACACTGCCTACAGTAGTAAAAAAATAAGAAAAACAAGCACTGTTGCATTTTCAGAATTTTGGTATCCAAAGGTATCGTAAGTATCAGTTTTGGTGACACCCGTAAAGCGAAGGTAAAAAGTATATGAAGACAAAATGAGTGCATAAGTGCAAAGCTCCCAGAAGAAGAAAACCACCATTCCTTGGCTTACAAAACTTACAACTCACTCTAACCACCACCCCTCCACACACCCAATGCAGATTGTGTAAACCTTAAAAAAAAAAGAAAAAAAAAAGTACCAACAGCAAAGGACACCACTGGTGTCTGACAGAGCAGTGGTATTTCACGCTCTGAAATGAGACCTTACTGAAATACTGACTCACGCTTATTGTATGACCTGATTTTGTAAATTGAGGAGTGGTTGTTGGGGTTAGTTTCACAACACTGGATGTATTCCAGATAAGTCTCCAATATTTTCCTTTTCAAAATGTGGAAATATCCAAGCATATTTGGGATGGTAACGTTTACGGTGATAGACAACACAGTGAGTAATATCCAAAGCAAAATGCACCACAGGTAATGTACTGCACTACAGTGACAACACTCCTGTACAATATCACATTTTTCAGGATGATTTTATGTCAAATAATAGCTGCTGAGCTCACAAAAGACTGCTATCCATTTGATTTGGTTTTGAATCAACACTTCAGCATTAATTTTTCCTTTCAGACACAGAATATCAATAATTCTCTTCTCTTCAATGATCGCTGTAAGCCATTTACAAAGTGCTTAAATAATTAACCCTTATATCTTATTTCCTCCACTACAACCTCTTTTCTCTTTCTCACTCCCTCAAACTGTTTTCTGAATCTTCTATCTTGTGCCCTCCTCACCTCAATTTCTTTTATTCCATTTTTTCTTTCTTGCATTTATCTCTCTCATCTGTTCTCCTGGATTTATTCCCTCTATTTCTGGTTCTATTATCTGTCCTCCTTCTTCTATCCACCCTCTGTACTCCACCAATACCCCACTTACCTCTCCTCTCTCTTTAGTTGTCTATGGAGGACACTACTTCCATTCTGCCTCGTCTCAAGAGGAAGTCCGCCAACGCCTATGGGATCGGTGCCCTGGCTAAGTCCTCTCTGTCAGGTGTGTCAGGTGTGTGTCTGTGCTGCTAGATGGTAAAACAGCCCCCATGTTGCCTCCACATGCTCCACAGTGGGCCAAGAGTGAAGTTGTTGTTGAGCTCTGACAGGGGCTGTACCTCCTTTCCCTGCTGTGTAAAAGATAATTTTTGGTTTCTTCTTGCGTGTTATACAGATGATTGGTTGGTGACACATTAGTGCAGCAGCCAAATGATCAGTGTGTGGTTTGGCTTTACGGGAATAACCCAACAGAATTAGCAACTTTTGGCAGAGTTGCAACAACATAAATGAGGGTAAATGAACTGTGTGAAGTATAATTGCTTGTAATTTTTCTCTTCTAATTAGTAATGACTTTGACTTAATTTTAAATCTTTGTGTTATTATTTAATTGAGGCAACCAAACCATTTATTCCTCTTTGCAGAATGGGGCTTTTTTTCCCTTTTGCAAACTTTTCTCAGAGGATGATAAAGCAGTGGGAGTCACACTGGTTTAGATAGAGGGTGGAAGGTGACCGTTTTCATTTATAAGAAACCACAAAAAAGAAAGAGTAGTCTGGACTCTCTGCCCCTGCAATGCAACAACAAATGCAAAAATGCAAAGGCCATATGTGAAAGATTACTCTGTAATGTGAAAAAAGTAGTTTAACTGTTCAAAGAACTTCTAAGCAGTAAATGATTTCTTATGTCCTAATAAACTGTAGGACTTTAAAGGGTATTTTACTCAAACAACCCCTCCTAAATCATATTTAATGGTAGCCAGCACAACATGCCCCCACCAACACCAATGAAGTAGAGTTAGCTTACCATCCAAATCCAAATAGCTATACTAATCTTTGAGCTGATTTAAATTTGGTCAGTCTTCCCTTCAAGGACATCTCCTCGTGAACATGTCCACAGCACAGCTGTTAATTTTGGGATTGCTCAATGGAAGTCACTTTCTGACCGCCTGTGTGTGTGCATCTAGAATTTTACCATGGACCCCAAACACAGAGAGCAAACATCAACTTTTGCATCAAACTAACCCGACTTTCATGTTGAGGAAAATCACTGTTGGGTCACCAGCTATGTCTCAGAGACCAAACATCAGATGTTAATAGAAGAGCTCATGATGTCCATACCCAAAAAATTGCCCATAAGGGTAGAAGCACAGCCAGGAGCATGCTCATTGACCAGGATCACTGAAAAAGAGTTGAGTTATACTTAAAAGTCCTGAGGTCTCCAAGGAAGAACATTAGCCACAAACAACCCAAATTGTGGTGCATGCCATTGCCTGCCCATTAATGGTTCAGAAAGGAGTTTTTTCATTACATGATGCAATCTCTCCTCACCACCTGCCTGATTTGGCTCTGTGTTCCTCAAAATTAAGTTCTATATAATTTAAAAATTGTTTTTCATATAGCAACAATTGTCATATCAAGGTGCTTTATACTGTAAGATACAGATCCTGCAATGTTAGAGAAAGAACCCCAATTATCAGACCCTAAGAACAAGCACTTGGCAACATTGAGGAGGAATAGCTCCCTTTTAATGGGAATAGACCTTCTAACAAAACCAGATTCAGGGAGGTGCAGCCATCTGCCTCAACTGATTGGTGTGTGAGGTGAAAGTATAGAGAGAAGAATCACTAGTGCAAGTGGTCAGAGCAAGACTTTCAAGGAGAGATCTAAAAATCATTAGCAGTGCTGGAAGCAGGCCAGAAATGCACCTGGAGAGAACCTTGAAAGGGATATGGTCCAAACTGAAATCAGGTAGTTTTAGCCTTTCACAGGAAGAGTTACAAAATGTTTTGACAGCAACTTGATTGCCTGTGAACAAAGATATTTAGGAGGACTTGAGGGTCTGAAAGTTTTTATGCTTTCATTAGACTGAATGCTAAAAACACAAGTGCCTCACCAAACTCAAACCATGGAAGTTACAATTACATATCTTACATGTCAGATTCTCTTTGTTAAGTTAAACTTTGGTTTAACGTAACAAATTAAAACATTTTTGCCTCCAGAGCAGCCTCTGAGATCTGTTTCTCTAAAAAAAATCTCCACTCTGCTTCTTCTTTCACTTGGTTTCTGCACTGCTTGCAGGCCAAAAAATCATCTGACACACTTGAAGAAAACATGGAAATTATCTTTTCAACTTTGCCATAAATGGCAGATTTTGTAAATGAAACTTTGACTTAACAAACAACTTCACTCTAGAGCAGGAGGAGGAGGAGGAGGAGCTTGGAACCAACATGGCCGCCCCTGTGGGTGCCCCTTCCTATATCACTCCCTACTTTCCTCTCTCTTCCACTGATATCAACAGCAGACGTCAATGACGGACACATTTCAGAGTCATTGATGGAAATTCAATCAGATCTTTGATTTCAAAGAAACTAAAGTAAGTAAGACTACTTACTTTAATTACCTACTGAAGCATCTCCACAGGCGTGTTGGGAAATGTAGTGTATTTGTACCGTGGCAGTGCTGCTGCTGGTGGTGGTGTTGGTGGTGTGGCCCGATATTTGTGAATCTTTTGTGCAGTGTCGTGACTACAAGTGGCTAGTGCCTCTTTTGTGCTCTCTCGTGTTTTGTGTTTCAAACTGTAGTGTTCTTTGTTGTTTGAGTGCAGCACCTCAGAGTGTTTGTGTAAAAAAAAAAAGTGTTTTCTGTTGTGTCTGGTGCACTTTAAATACATCTGCTGGCATCTGTTAACAGTGTATAGTATTATATTTTTGAGCCTTTGAATAGCCAAGACCCCAACACCCTCCCTCATCCTTCATCCCCATTCTTTCCACTCCTATTTCCATCCCCAATTAGGCTCTGCAGGGAGTGTTTGATTTTCAAATGAGATTGGCTCTCTTTGTCTAAGGGGAAAAGTGTTTCTATTTTTAGCCCAGCCTGTAACTTGCCCCATGGACCGGGGGAGCAATTTCCAAAGCTTGGTCTTTGTTTATTCATGCCTGCTTGATTTTAATTTAATTTTTTAATCGATCAGCCTTTCTGTACCCATTTGAGTCGGTGAATATGTCCCCAGTTTGAATCCTATATTTGCATCTTAATTGGGCAGAGATTTGCCGGTGGACCCTTCTCACTGTTCTGTTTACACCCAAGGATTATTTCTTCTGCCTCTCTTCGTCATTGTAACACATTTTTAATCACGTAAAGTCTAACGAACCTCATTTATTCTGTTTACAAGGAGATGAGCATTGGCTTTAATTATTAATATGGGTTCGTCAGCATTTCACTCGACATCCTTTTTTGTTCAAATTAGCAAACTCTAACAAGCACATAGGCAACCGTGATGACCTCTGACCTCATCGTTCCTGCCATTCACCAATGATTAAGCATGGTTTGCTGTGGTCTGCACGGTTACATAAAAAAGATTTAACAGCGAATGGAGATTGTAGAGAATTATATGATACAAAAATTTATATTTGTTTTTATTCTAAGTGGTCAGTAGACCATCTTGCAATTATTAATTTTCAAATAATTTTTTTAGAAGAAAGCAGAATATGCTTCTGCACTTTGTGCTGCCTCTACGTGCCATTTACATGCTTGGTTCAGTCAAATTATTACATATTAGTGGTGTAATGGTTCTTTATGTATTTAAGCTTTTGAGAGTTATGTTTTAGTTACTTATTTACAGAAGAGAAAACAAACAAAATAGAAAAAATTACTTATTAGCCATTTGTTTTGAAAAATAAAAGTCTGGCTCTAATTCTGGGATAGTGTTTAAGGACAAATAAAAACAATATTATGAAAATTAAATAAATATATATCAAATTTCATTACAACCTGTAAACACTCAAGTATGAAATAAAGACAAGTGCAGCATAACTGATCATTAAACAGGCCTGTGGCACAGCTTCAGACCTTTTAAAGACATGAATAACACTAATAAATGCCATATCACAAGTTATGAGAAACAACCTTGACTGACTTGTTCATCTTGTATGAAATGTGCTAACTTATGTGGAGAATTCAAAACACCTCAGCACACTAGGAAGTGGTTGGTGAAAAACTTAATATTAAATGCTCTTTGATTTTTTAAGATCTGCGAGGGCCCACAGCTCTGGCTGTGAGAACAGAAGCCCCAGAACTTTCTGTTCAGTCTGAGACTGAGACTGGTCAGTGATACCCTGGCAACCACAGGTTGAAAAAAGTGTGTATTCCCTGAACGGTTGGTGAGTTGTTCCTAGTGGTTGCTGGAAGTTGCAGGGTGAAATTGGTTGCAAAGTGCAAAGTTTCCCCACCACACTGAGTGTCCACACTCATCTTTTTGACCAGTATGAGTACACCATTTAGGTCCCCATGGGGAGTACTCACATACCAAACAAAGAAAGTCTCATACTGAATCAAGCATGTTGTACCATCACACCACTCATCATCATTATTTTAAAACAATTTGTCTCATAGTAGAAGCTGAGTAGTGACTGCCACGCTCATTGTGATGATTAATACTGGGGTAATAAACGAGGTGACAAATTTAAAATGAGTTGACAGTTGACAGCTGATATCCTCAGGTCCACAAACGGAAAATCAAAGGCAGCAGTGGTTTAAAGGTCAGAGTTTAGTGCGTTTCACAGGGAGATAAATATTAGCATGTTCCTCTTTTGGAAGACTTATTATAATAAGACAAACAAAAAGACCTGTGCAGACTAAATGCTTCTGATGCTTCTGAAACATGGCCAGTATGATTTGAAGCTGCCCAAAGGATTGAACTACTACAGTGATGCGTATTCCTGGGGTTAGTCCTCGGTGGCACAAGTTTAAGTGTTTTTACCACAACTGTGTTCAACAGATCTTCTTTGGACATAATAAAATACCAATTTACCCACAAATACATCCATGCTCATTCTGATGATACTTACATACTACTGAATATGTTTTCATACATTAATAAAGCTAAATAGGCGCCATGTTGTTGTCATAAAGTCATGTCCAATCACAAAACAACCTGAATTCATTCATACCAGTACATTTATTACCCAGCTAACATTCCTATCATAATCTCAGGTATTAAACAGACCCTCTACATTATAGTTTCTCATTCTACATCCCTCTTCATGACCCTCAGATGGAGGTGTAGTCAACTGCAGAGGCCAGAAGTAGTTTTGACAGAGTTTGTGTGTGTGTGTCTGGTGTGTGTTGTATGTGTGTGCTGGTCTGCCCCTCCTGGTGCCCTCATACCACCTGTAGGTGTGACTCGCTCCATGAAGGACAAGGTGACCAAGCCCACCGCCATGGCCCAGGGTCGAGTGGCCCACATGATAGAGTGGCAGAGCTGGGGCAAACCATCTGCGGGGCCGCTAGGGGGCGCAGGACATACCAACCTGCAGAGGGAAAAGGAGAGGAGGATGGAGAATGATGCTTATAGTGACCTTAGTGATGGCGAGAAGGAGGCTCGCTTTGCTGCAGGTGAGTAGACACCTGGGTACTGCTACACTAATGCTTCAGTCGCATTAGGGAAAACAGTAGTTGGAGACTGCAGCACAACCAAAATCACTGCAACTGTGTGCAATAAACTTGCAGTCTTGTTGCCTTTGAAATGGTTGTTTCACAGACAGGCACTAGGTCTGTAACTACTCGCAGTCAGTTGCTTTCTTCAAAGTAACTTTGGAGCATTAAGATGGTGATACAGTGACAATAAGACAGAGTCAGTCTGCTATCAGTTTGTGATTGAATGGGGTCAATTCATACAATATTTGTGATAATACTGAAATTAACTGTGGTAAATCACAGAAAATCGCAAATCTGTTGCTCTTCATTGCAAATATGTTGCCATCTACATATAAAGAAATTCAGATTAAACAGAAATTCACAGTAACTACTTACATTCAGCCAGACGAGTTTTACTCAGCACACACACCTCTGTAAACACTTTCCTGATGAGTTTATGGTCTCAGTAGCTGCTTTCAAGTCTTATTTATTATAACTTAGTGTCTATTTTGTTAATACTGATTAGAGTCATAAAGGATTACAAAGCAGGGTATAATTTAGGGTGTGGCTGCTGTGATGGTTGGTTTCAAAGTCAAGGCTTTAACATGGGACTCGTCCATATTTTATTTAAAATCTATGGTTCCAACCTTTTTTATATGCCATGTTAGATTAATGGCTAGAATCACATAAATATAAAAGATTTATTAAACTTTACAAATATTTGGCAGTCGCTCTCAGAACATTACTGCTACTTGGTAAATAAAAAAAAATAAGTCTGAAATGTTATCAGAAGACATTGTGTTGTTTTAGAAAATTAAACATTCATCAGGTATCAAGTAATATTTAGCTAAACTGTCACTGGTCCTGAGATAACTGATGACTGCAGCTCTTGCAGAGCTCTCTTATAACAGCTAAAAATGGAGTGGTACACTTTCCTTTGAACATTAGTCTAATAACTCTGGTATTGTTTCCACACATTTATTTGTACACTTTTCTCACTTGAAATAAACACTCGGTATTCTTATCCAATCCAAAACAAACCTGCTGTTTATCCATATTAATGACAACTGTTACCGCATTTGTTTGTGTCATTAATTAACATGTGTATGTGGTACCAGAGCAGGGACTGGGATTTGTTTCATGCCCTCCATCTCTAATTATGTTTTAGCAGGTTTGGGGATCTTTTCATTTTTGTTACATGCATTGATGCTACTTTTCCTCCACCTTCAGGCATTATGCAGCAGTTTGCAATCTCTGAGGCGACTCTGTTTGGTTGGAACTCGATGGATGGGGAGAGCATGGGAGCCGGCTCCAACCAGGGCAGCGTCGCCCACCTGAGTGAGGTCAACCAGGAGAGCATCACCAGCAGAGGTCAGTGGATTACCAGCCACCCAACTATAGTTGGTATATATTTTTTTCCCCCCACCATTCAGTCGCTGCTTATCAGCTAGCCACAGCAGACTGAGCAGTCGCTGTTGCATCTCTCCAGAGAGGATCTCATCCCGCTATTGGACAGATTGCAACTTCACTCCAACTAGAACCTACAGCGGGTATAGAAATGGCACATGAATTTTACACCAAAATCACTGAAGCTGCAGTATAGAACAAGCACTATTGTTGCTGTAGTCCAAGATGGTGAAGTTTTAGTTAGTTTAGTTTAGCAGAATAAGAAGCTCACTGGAGAGGCAGCTGACTGTATTCTTTATTTATATGTAACTACTTGACAGATAAAAGTATTTGCAGAGGATCTCCCTGTAAGCACTATTACACCATTCACATATGCACCTCAGGGTATGAATTTCAGGATTGCAGGTATTCTGCATAAATCTAGCACTTGTAAAGTGCTAAATTGTACAAAATGCAATGATCTAACATTGTTCAGCCCAGATTTCGCACGTTACAGAATAATCAAGTGCTGGAAGGTGGATCGAAATCCATCCATCCATCCATCTATCCATTTTCTTCCGCTTATCCAACCTGGATAATACCTGGCCTATTCTTTCTCTCCCTTTCTAAAAGAATACAAGCTCGCTCTGATGTTTTGTGAAGCAGATAAAGTATACATACACAGGCTTCAACACAGGAAGTGCAAACAGCAGTTCCAGTGAAGTTAATATTAAAATTATTAGAAAGAATTCCTCCGTGAATCGCTACCTTATCGTGGTGGAGGGGTTTGTGCGTCCCAGGGATCCCAGGGGCTATGTTGTCGGGGGGCTTTTGCCCCCTGGTAGGGTCTCCCATGGCAAATTG
>VUQS01074232.1:35067-59553 GCA_015108495.1 Heterochromis multidens | reverse complement strand
TGCTGTTCGAAGATGGACCAGTCTGTGCTTTCAAAACAGTCCTGTAGCTGGAGGAGGGCGTCGTCTGGCCATGTTTGAAAGACCCGGGTGCTTGGAGGACTTTGCTTCCTGAGGGGGGTGTAGGCTGGGATGAGGAGCAGAGAGAGGTGGTCAGATTGTCCTAGGTGGGGGAGGGGTGTCACTTTGTAGGCCTGCTTGATGTTACTGTAAACATGATCCAGTGTCCTGTCCCCCCTGGTAGGACACTTAACATGTTGGTGGAATTTGGGGAGTACAGATTTCAAACAAGCCTTATTAAAGTCCCCAGCAACAATGTGGACGCCCTCCGGGTGTTCTCTCTGCTGTCTACTGATAATAAGTTGAAGGTGGTTGAGTGCTGAGCTAACGTTAGCATCGGGGGGGATGTAAACAATGGTAATAATGGCCACCGTTAGCTCGTGAGGTAGATAGAAGGGCCTGCACTGAATGGACATGGCCTCTAAGTCCGGTGAGCAGTGACTGTCTGTAGTTCTGCTGTTATGGCACCGGTCCTGAAGCAAATAAACACAGAGCTCCCCACCCCTTCCCTTACCCCATCTAATTTATGAATGTAGATAGATTGATTGCAGCATGTTGGCAATCTGAATCAGCCTGGTTCAATGAATGCATGTCTCTTTGCAATAGGAAATTCAACTTAACTGGTTGCCAACTGTTCTATTCTGGTTATATTCCTATATAAAAGCAAGGTTACCAAGCGCCTATGTCATTTTGCAGTTAAATCACTGTCCCACAGCAACCGTGTGACTATTTGTAGATTAATTTCTGGTTCAAATCTATGAGGTTCTGACTGGACTCTGAATGTAAGTAGTTAATGTGAATTTCTACATATGTAGATGGCAACAGATTTGCGATTCTCACCGATATATATCACAGTTAATTGCCATACTATCATAAACAGATTGAATGTAATTGCCAACTTGACCCCATTCAATGTCAAACTGATTCAGATGAGTTCCATCTTATTGTAGTTTTATCGCCATCTTGATGCACCAAAGTTGCTTTGAAGACGACAACTGACTGCGAGTGGCCGCAGACCCGATCCCTGTCTTTGAAGCAACCATTTCAAAGGCAACAAGATTACAAGTTCATTGCACACGGTTGCAGTAATTTTCGTCATACTGTGGTCTTCAACCACTATTTTCCCTAGTGTGACAAACAAGATAGCCTTACACTTTTTTCTGTGCTTCTGCTGGTACAAATCCACTTCTGCCTTGGTGCCTTTTGAGAACCAGCCAACATTTTGGCAGGTTAAAGAACCGAATGTTATGTAGTGGAAGTTTGGTTATCGAAAGAAAATCATGCCAAACAGAATCTAGGATATGCATCTTTGAAATCATTGGTGATTTTCTTTTATTAGCCACACAAGTGGCTTCCAATTTTGGGTCTAGTATTTTTCCGGTGCAATGCTGTGGCTAGCTTTTTGGCAACAACATCGGTCTTTCCTCAGTGGAAATGCATTGAACTGGTTCTAGATTAAGCAACAGCAATGCATCAGTAGAAACAAAAAAAGATACATGACTCAGTATCTTTAAGGCAAAGTGGGCAAGTAAAGAAAAACTTTAGTCCATTGAGGTTTTACTTTCTAGGTGATATGCAGATTTTAATCACATGATAATTGCATTTGGATTCAGATTTATGTAGCTTGTTAAATCCTATCTGTAAAGGTATGACACCATCCTGGGCCTCCGTGATGCAGGCCTGTCTATGTGTCATATGGCGTTCATATCATCAGCCTGTGCCAGCTGTGCGATCAGTGGGATTGATCTGCTGGCAGCAGGACCATATTCATCAGTCTTCTCTCTTTCCTTCACTCTTTCTCTCTGACAGTCTTGCTTTCTCCTCTTCTCTTCTCCCTCTATCATTTAATCCCCACCTCTCTCAGTCTCTATCCCTCTATCTTTTTCTCTCTGCCTCTCATTGCTTTTTTTTCTGGCCTGCAGACCATTTCAATGTGAAATCATGGTTAATGCGCCATGACAATCTGACACAACGCACAGTCCAGGCCCTACTCCATCTGGTTTCAATTTAATTTGGTCAGAGAAGTGGGGGTGTGTGGTGGTGGCGGCGAAGGGATGGAGGGGTGAGATGAAGGGATGGAGTGCTGGGTACTGGTTGGAGGGGGGGGGCAAGATGAAAGCTTGGCGTGTTATTCTCTGGCGAATCGTCTCACCATCCTTCATTCTTCCCAAATTGCCCTCTCCCCTCCTCACATATAGTATTAACTCCCTCCCAAAAAGTTTAAAATGATAGCCATTCGATCAAAGGTCTCCAAAAATATGTTAAAGATGTGTAAGGGGAAAGAGCCATGAGTTGGCTCATTAAAACCATTAGAAAGAAGAGTGTGTATCTGTGTGTGTGTGTGTGATGGGGGTGGAGGGGTGGGTGATGGATCAAACAATGTTGAATGGACACAGGAGGGGTTTAGCCTTGGTGCAAAGAGTTAATGGGGACATCTTCTTGCAGTTTGCTCTCATCAGAACAAGATGGAAGAAATGAGACCATTACTAAACGGTGGACCTGTTAAGAGCAATTTTCCTAATTATAGGGAAGGAGCTATGTGTCAGTTGCAATGGCAGACATGTCAGCCCATCAGGTTGTGGAGACGGAAAGTGTTAACTCTTTAATGTGACTAACTAACAGCCTTTGCTTAGGCCAAGGCTTAATGACTTAATGGAAGTAATGATCTAAGGAAAGCCATATGTGTTAATGCGGAAGGGGCCACAGTGGTGGCAGAGTTCAGTAAAATACTGTATGATGGGTTCATTGTCTTTACAGAGCACGGCTGTGAAATCTAAATATTTTACCTTACTGTAATTTGCTTAAACAGCTTATAGATCCTATGAAATTCTTTAATATAATTCCTGTTCTAACAGGTTGTTGAACTGCGATATTAACAGTGAAGGATAATAAAGTTCACACCAATGTCTCAGTTGCACTGTAAGGCAGTTTGATTTCACAGGCATAAAAGCAGAATTGGACAAAAACTTTACTGGCTGGAGATTTAAATTTTACCTACAGTGCTAATGTTGGTAAAGAAATAGTTTTCCTGCTGTTTTGTAAATTAGTTGGTTAGGTTTTCTTTCACATAAGGCTCCACACTTTGGTTGTTTTAAATCAGACAATATGATCTTAATGAGGGGCATATGGCCAACAAACATCAACATCAAGAATGTAATTTGTTTTTAAAAAAAAAAAAAAAATGCATACAAAATTAATATTTCATCTTACCAATCCAGGGGTTTCTGTGTAAGAAGTCCCAATCATTATAGTAAATCACTGTTAAAACATATCCACAGATATGCTTTGATACTGAATCATTTTACATTTACAATGTGTGTACAGTTTGGAGGTCCCCTCTGAACTCATGTTTACTGCTCAAGGAAGAAGTAATTTCAGATCCTTAAAGTGCAGCAAAAATACATTCAGGAGGTTTAGGTGATGGAAACTATTTATTTATGTTTTGTTACAAAGGCTTACTGTTCATCTATTTGTTATTTAGCAAACTTTAATAATTAATTTTTCATATTAAATTGAATACATTTAAAGTAGCGAGGGAGGGAGGTCTGGGCTTCTCTGCTTAGGCTGCTGCCCCCGTGACCCGGCCCCGGATAAGCGGAAGAAAATGGATGGATGGATGGATGGATTAAAGTAGCTTTCTTGTACACTTTCATTAAATCAAAGCAAGTTGCCAAGATGGACTGACTTTAATCTCAGAAACACCGTACCTACATTTCCTTTCCAGTTAACTAGATCTTTTATTAGACTACTAACCCTTAATTAACGTCTAATTAAACCTTTAGTTAAAAACAATGGCAATATGGCATAGAACATTATATAACTTGGCAACAGAGTAGTACATATGATAATGTAGCACACAGGCAAACTTCACACTAGACTTGATTTCTTTTTTAAGACTCAAGTTAGTAAAAATTGTTTTTCTGTTTACATTTTTTTAAACTATGATTTTGTAACTGAAGTGAGGCCTTTTCAATAAATTAGAATTTTTAAAGTCTTCTGGTGTCTATCTATAAACCTTTTTGAGTGAACTTCATACAAACTCTTTTTGTTTCTTTTCATTTTCTAATTTGTATATTGCATGTGCTGAAATATGTCCTGTCCTTCAGTTTTTCATGTATACATTCCATGAAAGAAAGCTGCTGCTCATTGGATTTGTTGGCCAAGACAGAAACTCCCTAAACCTGCTGCAGAGCAGTGCCTGCTTTCTGAAGGCGAGGGCCTGCTCAGCATGCAGCTGTGGCAACAGCGCCTTGTTTCCTTATAGAGGTCAAGAATGCATGCATGTCTCTGCTTATCCCAGTGGAAAGAGATGGAATAGACCTCAGAGATCGAGGGTAACAGAGAAAAAAAGGGCAGGATTCCCACCTCATCCATCACTCTTCATGCAGGGTCTGCCTCTTCACCTCAGCCCAGATTTACACACCAGCTCTCATATATTGCTGTCTTTATGGACTGCTTTTCACAATAGTGAAGGGATCAGAGAACGCACCAGAAAAAATTAGTTCACGTCAGCTCTCGTTTATGATGTGTTTAACTAGTAAGCGCTACTGAAAGGAGACTGATTTGTGGAGCTCTGTATTTCTGCCCTGCCCATTTCTCCCACTCAGAGTCAAATACACACAGCCGTTTTCATCTTAGGTTATCAGGTCAATAAAACATGGTGACCTCGGCTAATCATAAAGGAGTCAATGCAGGAGAGCATGGATTGATTAAGTTTATAACTCGATTTGAGCTGCATGGAAGTCCGACAATAAAAATTGGAATGAGCATAAATCTAATGCAAGGACATAATCTGAAGAAAATCAAAATGTAAAGTAGATGTTTTTAATACCATCTTTTTTCATCATGAAATTGTGGGCTTTTGACTAGATGACTATTGATATCTTTGATCCACAACCTTGCCTTTTCATGAGTTGTATGGTTGAAGGCACCAGTTGAAATTGGTGTTCAGCATCCTGCAAGGCCATATGACATTACCTCATCTTCTCCCAGGTTCTTATCAGATCCTTTCAGTATAGCTCTCCACTACAGACAAATTCAACAAAGTTATCAGCTAGGACAGGTGATTTATGTTTTCAGATAGAGTCCACCAAATCAACTCTATCCCAGCCATACCTTGGCAGTGGAGCCACATTGTTCAAACTAGTGGTGCGTTCCATTTAAAGTTGGAATTTTCAACCGGAAGGCCCCCATAAGTTGGACTTCCAACTTGGAAAGACGGAGCAGCCCCACAAAGCCCAACTTTACAATCCAAGATGGTGGTAGTGCACGTAAACAGTAGCAAACCTGTAAAACTTGTAATCTGTGCAGCCACTGTTGTGTAATTGTGACTGGCTAAATAATCCATACACAGAGTATTGACCAGGTTCTGTCTATGAATGTGCTGCAGCAGTATTTTTAAACACAAAAAAACAAGCATTGCGCTTTATTGTTGGTGGTGCATGAATGGCTCTACCTTGCTAAGGAACAAAACAAATCCTGTTTTTCCTTGCTTTTCCGACTTTAGCACTGGAACACACTCAACTCGGGAGTGACGTCAGTCCCAGCTCCGACATCCAACTTCTAAGATAAATGGAATCCAGCATAGGCTCACCTCAACTCACTCACTTAAAGAAGTTAAGTGATGATTGTGCTAATTTTGTTGAGTGATGGATCATTTTTTGAGGATTTTAGATAAATTAACTTAAATTCACATTGCAGAGCATTTAAATGTAAGCAGAGAGAGTAGGGTTATTTTGCTGAAGATTAAGCCGAGGTGGCAAAAGTACATGCATTTGTTGCTTAAGTAAAAGTACAGATACTTGTTAAAAAATACACTGGTAAAAGTTGAAGTACTGATTCAACTTTACTCAAGTCAATGAAAAAGTACAGGGTCTGAAATGTACTCAATGTATAAACATAAAGAGTAGCTCTTTGGAGCACATTTCTACCAACTATTTCTACTAACTCGTGTTATATTAATATAATAATATAATAATAAAGGTCCAGTCCTCTCTTTCTTACATCTTTCTCCATCTCTGAGGGTGAACTTATCGCACCTTAACTTTGTTTTCTCTCCCTGAGAACAACTGTATCTTAACTTGCAGACACATTGTGTGACAAACTGCACATAAACATTTTATGTGTTTGCTGAAATTTGTTCAGCCGTTTGAAATGTTGGATTTGAAATTACCTGCCACTTAAGAAATATTACACTCTTTATGCTCACTTCTCTTTAGTGCCACAGCCACAACTTGTTGGCATCTGCACCTTGAATGCTGTTCCAGATCATCCCGGACCACTTTAACCCCTGATTATAGTCTGATAAATGATGCATAAGTTATATGCTTTTTTTGCCTCTTTCTTCTCTACACCTTTTACATAAGTTGTGTGCAACAGGCACCAATGCTGGATGCACCAATAGGATTGTCTTTTATATGTTATTGTTACCTCCATGTAGGTTCAAATTGGATTGATGTTGGGAACACACACAGTGATGCAAAATAATAAATGACTCCCCTCAAATGTGTTGAACCTAAAGTAACAAGCCTGTTATAAAAATGTATAGAGTAGAAAGTAAAGATATTTGTGTTAAAATGTAGGGAATAAAAGTAAAAAATTGTCAGAAAAATAAATACTCAAGACTGAGAACCTACAAAGACAAATACTCAAGTAAAATACAGATGTGTAAATATTCCACTTAAGTACAGTAACAAAGGATTTGTACTTATTTGTACTGTTACTTTCCATCTCTGTTATTAAGCATTATGAAGTCCCAAGAACCTGCCAGCCACTTACTATATTTTATATTCAAAGACTTGCTTTATTTGATAAGCAACAATACATTCAAATCAGTAAACAGTTATTCAATGCAACCAATATTTCAGTCTCTTTAAAACTGTCCCCTTTACTTTTATTTCTTGCTCACTTTCTCTCTTTTCTAAAGCAAAAAACTTAAAATAAAATAACCTTTTTTTTCCTAGAGTATAACAAATTATTTGTAAAAAAAAATACAGGACACTCCAGCTAAATCCAGCTGACCTTATTATAGCACATTTGATGGGGCACCATGGTGGCCTTGTACCCATATACCCACACTGATGCTGCCCATCATCCAACCTGGCAGATGGCTGGTAGCTTGAACAGCTTTCTGGTGTTTAATTATGATCGTAATCAAGGGAAATAAAGATCAATTAAAGCACAAGTGAAACTAATGAAACGCGAGCGCCATGAGCGGGTGGACAGTTGTCCAAAATGTTTCTCATAATAAATGCCAACTAAGTCCTAAGAAAGGATTAGTGTGAAGTGTTGCCTCAAACATAAAGCACTGGTGTTGATCGCATTTGTAGGGGGATAGTGTTTGATATGAATGTCCACTGTATTCATATTATAGTCATAATCTGAAACATTTTCACATAAGTAATGTTCATTTTACTCCTCTCCAGAGCTGATATAATCCAACATTACTTTCATAAATGATTCTCCAGCCAAAGCAGTTTCTTGTAGAATGAGACAGAACTTTGTAGAATGAGCTGTAATGGCACTGGAGAAAAACAGACACTGTCTTGTCTTAAAAAGTGCAAAAAAAAATATTGTATATTTTTAACACAAAGGAATAAATGCATGAATCTGTTTGCTTGCTGATGAGGAGTTTTAAGATTCCCATTTGCCCTGACTTTGAAGGAGGTTAGCACATATTCTGCAATTTCTGCTCATTTACTTTTCAAAGATAGAAATAGCCAGAACAGCATGGGACTTCTGGCAACAGTTCAACTGCCTTTCACCAAGCTGTGCGTCATACTACGAGGCTGCACAGTCCATCTGAGCTAGATGGAGAGGGAGGAAGTGGGGGATGAGAAAAGAGAGAGAGGTAGAGGAAAGGGGGAGGCCCAAGTCGGCAGATGCCACCACTGTGGCCGTGGCATTGTGTGATATTAATAGTCCAGAGCCACATTGTGCCAACCTTATTGGAAATGTGAGCGATGCCTTGCTGTGCCACCATCACACGCTAGCATCAAAATGAAATGAGTAGGGGTGTGAAAAATCTCCCAGAAACAGTGGAGATTTCAGGGAGAGTAAATGCTGCAAGGTTCTGCAATAATCTAAAGCAATTTGAAAAATCAGTAAAAAAAAAAAAAATACTTGATGTATTATTTAAGTGCATCTCGCCTGTCAAGCTGACTTTCGTTTGTTGTCAGATGTTGTCTGGAATTTATATTTTGCAACTTCATTTAAAAGAATAGTTATCTTTGGTCTGCCAAGAAAATGTTATGCTGAAAGTAGGTTGAAATAGTTGTCTGTAAGTTTAAACAGCCAGCAGTATATTTTCTGTTATATTGAAATGTTCTGATAGTTGATTTTTTATAATTCTGATTGTAGAAGTAAGAAATATGACAGGAGCCAAAATATCATGTATATACAGTATACTGCCAGGAGGCAAAAGACATGTCTATTCATAATTCTTCAGCTGGAGCAGAACCCCTTGCAATGATGAATGACTTAACAATATTATCCTAAACAAAAGCGGGGTAATTAGTGACATTTCCTTTAAAGCTCAGTGTAGCTCTACAGTTTTTCAAGAGCACAGTGCTCCAGTTCAGAACAGTAATGGCATAATTTATCTTTTCAGAGACGGCAGACATGTTGCAGCTGATTGAATCATGCTGGAGTGAAACCAAGTCTTCTGTGATACAAGATCAGAGGAGGTATGTATAATTGTTGTAGCCATTAAGCTCTAAGGCTGTATAGGTTGAGCATACAAAATGCACTCACATATGGCAGACTCTGTAGGTTTTGTACCACGACCAAAGCCATATGCTGCCACCCCAGCTCACCTACCTCAAAGTACCTTGTGTCTGCAAGTCATAACAAAGAGCTAACGAAGGTTAGCTTGAACGGCAACACAACAATAAAAACAAACAATATCTAGCCATAAAAGGCGCCAAGAAATATTTAGAACTATTTCAGGTGATATTTTTGTCACTTAACAAGTGGCAGATTCATCAGGGCAAGCATTTGTTTTTGGATTTTAACTGTCCCAGGAGAATTTATGTGATTAATAGCAGACATGACCATTATGTTATGAGGAAATTTGTGTAGAAAGCTTATACTTTGGCCTGAAGATAAAAGAGGGAGGCAAGTGTTTTAAATGGATTGGGTTTGTCCTCATGGGAGCATAAATGTGCACACTAAGTTTTATGACTCTTTGGCTGTTTAGATTTTACTATGTGTACATGTGGAAATGCATGCCATTTGAGGACCTTGAAGTTTCATTTCCAACCATGCCATTTGAACATTCACAGAGCTCTTACATAGACATCTTATAATATAAATTTATCATATAAATCTTACCTATTTCAAAAACTGACCCTAGTTCGTTTAGACGTTAAGAAGTCCAGCTCCAGGTTTTGGGTAACTAGAAATTCTTAGGAGTTAAGCTGTAGTTAGCCAAGAAGTCCAGCTCAGCTCCATTTGTCAGCTGATGCCCTACTATGCATGTCATATAGGGCACATTTAAGCTGCTTTAGCTTGCTCAGAGTTACTGCGCATCTGCAAGCCACTTTGAAACCCACCTTCATCCCAACTCCACCTTTCATGGTATGTCCATCTTTATCAGTCGTTGACATTGATGTGTTGCTGCTGCTGTTCCTGCCTTATTCATTCTGTGTATGCCTGTAGAAGAAGAGGGAGTTCCCAGAACAGAGCCATACCACAAATATAAATTACTTCAGACACAAATAACAATTTTCTTTGGACTATAGTGGTCCTGACTAAACTCATATTCACCAATTCTTTCTTTCTTTGTTATGTAAAAGCTCAGTTAGTTGAAGCTAAGTCTCCCAAACTAGCTTAGTCCTGGAATTAAAAGCTTTTTTCAGTGAAGATGAAGCTCTTTAGTTTTGGAATAAAACCACGTCTGGGAAACTGGCTGAAGATTACAATAGCTGAAAAAAAAAAAAAAAAAATCAGTCACAGTTATAAAAATCAGTTTACATGAACAACAGTCCTCTGATGTCTCTCATAGGTTCCCCTTACAGCTGTGCAGTATAACACATCAGCCCTACAACCATTATCCCTGAATACTATCCCTGAATTATTCAACCATGCACTACTGCCCCTTGCACTCTGTTTGGAAAATGCAGTAATGAGAAAAGCTATATAATGCCTCAGTGGTTTTTGGTGCCTAAAAAAAGATCCAGTCTTAAGTAAGAGACACCAAAGAAGATAGCTTACTGGGTGTGTTCTCCCACAGATTTGCTGTTAATGGGAGAGAGCACAAAAAACAGAAAAAGGGGAAAAAAAAAAACTTCAAAAGAATGACCTGCATATTTTTTTTACCCAATTAAATATTTCTAATGTTACTTTTGACCTACTATTCTCAATCGAGCGTCCTCTGGCAGAACAAAAGAAGGGAATGCATCGGAGTCTCTTCTCTCTTGATCATGCAGCGATTTTCAAGGTGTAAACATGAAGCTGCTCTGGGAGAACATTTCTAGACGGGGGAAACGTTGGCAGGAGTTCAGAGGAGGCTTTGTAAAGTAAACCAGATTTGTTCAGGGGTCTGTGATCAGTTTATTTTCCCAGTCCCCCAGTCTTTATGCTAGGCCTTCTTGTAATTGTCCTCATGTTTCAGCTAATTTCACATTTCCAGAGAGAATAAGGGAGGGATAATGGGAAAGAGGAAATAAATTTGGCAGCTTGAAGGAGTAACACCCTAAGACTTTCATATTTTTGTTGATGTCACTTTAAATGGATTTGGGAGTGTTTAGAGTCCATTCCACCACAAAACCTCTGGGGCTTTAAACACTTTCTAGCTTTTTTTTCTGTTATTGTAGAATTTTAATAGATAAAATTACTGTACCATATCTACATCCAGAATTGTAAAACACTCAAATCTTTTAAGGGAATTTTCTTAGATATTAAATGCTTTCATTGCTGGCCCATCTAGCTCCTCTGAAACAACAACCAAACAGCCAGGTTATCAACACCCGCTCTCAGAAACAGGCCTGCCTGTACTTTGAAACCATTTCAAGAGAAGCAGCTCACAAAAATGTCACAAACTTTTCAAAACTTGTCTTACATCTAATGTTTCCTTTGTAATTCTCTGGACAGATTAGGGTACATAATGTGAAAGCCAATGAGGCATGCGAACACATCCCATGCACATACAGGCCAACCAAAAACAGCCGCTTACTCCACAGACATGATGTCAGCGCTGTTTATTCTGAACTCTTCCTCAGTATAGATGACGTGCAGTCTTTCATGTGTAAAACTCTTTGCTTGGTATTAAAATTCAATTGTAATTCACAGTATTTTTTGACAACATAACTTTATTTAGTCATATTTTTTATTTTATTTATTTATTACTTTAGTTTATTAGGATTCTGATTACTTTTCACAGACACAACATAGTCCTTATGAAATATTCATATGTATTATTTTGTTACCTCCCAGTAAACATATATGCCCACAGCACATCCATAAGACGCAGTCAGGATCAGAGTATAGTCAGGATCAGAGTATAGACAGGATGTTCTAATCCAGGCAGTAAAAGTAATATTAATTTTTTAATAAATAAAAAAATCCATATGGTTAAGGCATGGTTCTAAACACATGTTTAAGGTTTGGGAAAGGTTGTGGTTACAGTCAATGGAAACCCAAATGTTAACTGCCTGTCTGTGACACTATGGTGACTCATTTTTTGGAGAAAATTGTGAGGTTGGGTAATTGTCAAATGTGTTTGTAATTTCTGGGATACTGGGCTGTTTCAAGAGGGCTGATGCTGAAAAATATGACAATGGGGTACCTTGAAACAGTGACCCTCATCTATATCCTGACAGTGGGCTTCTAGCAGTGGGAGTTTTTCCTAAACTGTCACAAACTGCTGGTGGGTGTTGCCCTTAAGATACTTGTAAACAGAGTGTTAGTGGCCAGTTAGTGGCCAGTTTATTGTTTACACCAATGCAGGGTATGAATGCAGTTTTGCAATTAATGTTACTATTAGATTCAATTCAGTTCACTTTTATTTATATAGCACCAAATCACAACAACAGTCGCCTCAAGGTGCTTTATATTGTATAGTAAAGACCCTACAATAATACAGAGAAAACCCCAACAATCAGACGATCCTATATGAGCAAGCACTTGGCGACAGTGGGAAAGAAAAAATCCCTTTTAACAGGAAGAAACCTCTGGCAGAACCAGGCTCAGGGAGGGGCAGCCATCTGCCGCGACCGTTTGGGGGTGAGGGGAGGAAGACAGGACAAAAGATACATAGAAATTATAGAAACATCTCTCTGATAATAAAATACATTGCAGCATCACAACCCTGTAAAAATAATCAGCCAAGTATTGCAATTTTGTTGAAGTTGTTGACTTCTCTGAGATACAGTAATGTGCAAAAGTCTTGAGCTGCTTGTCATGTCTTTATATGTTGCTAGGAAAATGGGGAAAGAGGTGCAGCAATTTATTGAAACATGTACAAGCATAAATATAAATACAGTATGTAAGGCAGAGTTTGTACTATTCTAACAAGCTGGTATTGCATGGTGGATCAAAATCTGATGGTACTGGCTGAAATGCAGCCCCAAACTGTGACTGAGCCTCCACTGTGTTTTACAGATGGCTGTAGACACTCACTGTTGTATCTTTCTCCTGACCGTATTGATGACTACTTGAACTAACTTGTCCAAATTTCAATTTGACTTATTGCCACTGACTTTCAGTCAGTTCTGCCTGTTTCACTTCCTTAAGAACAGCTTCTCAATAGCCACCCTTCCACTGAGACCATTTCTGCTGAGGCTTCAGTGATGCACAGGTGTACTTTGGTGCTGAGACCCATAGGGTCAAAGCAATAGTGAAACTTGTATCACTCAATTTATTATATTTGAATACTTGTTTAAGACCCAGACATTTAAATCTCCATTCTTCAACCTGTAGACTTAATTGTGAGCAAGAGTATTTGTACCCATACGACATTCTACTCCTAAACCTAGACACAGCTTTGGTGCCATAACCTAACCAAACACTGATTAAAAGTGATAAGTAAAAAACAAATAAAACAGAAGCTGGTCTGTGGCCTAAAACAAAGTGCAAAGCTCCCACAAAGGACACCAACTATAGTCCTGAGAACTTTGTGATTTATGCTACTGCTACACTTCCTGCCTCATTGTATGGACTTTGTCTTTTACTTCTCAATGTTTCACTTGAGCGTTTAGGCACTGTTGCCAAAAGACACCTTGTGTGCATTTTTGTGACACCAGTGGCTCTAAGAATAAAAAGTATTTGACACCTTGAAATTATCTTACTGTTGAAACAACATCTAATAAACTGACAAATTGATATACTGTAGTTATATTGATTAGGGCTAAAGATCAAAACCATACTGTATCAGTCTCATAAATACTATATTGTGCTACAGGGTTTTTAACTGCAAGTTTTTCACCCATGTTGATAAAGGCTTTTTCACAAAATTTTACATATACAAGTTTACCAAAGTGGGAAACACATTTGTTACCTACTAAGGTAATATCTGCATTAACTGCTTAATTTAATTAGAAGAATTTAATTGACTGTATTTTTACAAATCAAAGCAGTTCCTGTAGGGCTTGGATTGATATGAATAAATGTCTTATAAATGCCAACGCTCTTCACAGTCAGTTAAATCCTCCAAGCAAACACACTTACTCTCAGTGATCTCAGCTTATACACCATGGGTGTAGAGGAAAGAGGCAGGAGGGAGAATGCCTTGAAATAGAGGGGAGCTTCTCTGAACCATTACCCATCAGCCCCTCCTCTCTCACAGGGCGAATCCCACGGGGAGAGTGGGTGTCCGTGGAGGATACGTTGTGTTGTGTGCATTAATGGGGGATTACACATGTTAACATCTATCTCACAGTACACTTGGCCAAAGGGGTTCTGCTATAGGGGTTAGCATATGAATAAGGAATAAGGGAATGATTGAATAGCAGCTAGGGTGAGTGAGGGCTGCCACTCGAGGTGGAGTGATGGGGGTAGAGTGATTAGGATGGGACACAAAGACCTAAATCACTTTTAGAGATGGAGAAGGAAAGATCACACTCCACTGAAGGATTTTTCTCTGACATGATTATAGGATTTGAAGTGGGAAAGTGGATTTTTAAATTGTTCATGAAAGTTGGATTTTAAACTAGGTCATTTGGCCTTTGCTACATGTTCATTATCAGGATGTTCTCTTTGATTTCTTGGTTTGAATTTAAAATAAAAAAAGAAAACAAGAGAGGATAAGTGGTTTCCGGTTAATAAAATTTACACAAAATAGTTGCATCTCCCTACAACACAAGAATTTAATTGGAGAAATTAATTTAGGATAATTTTTAAAACTTGTAATTAGATTGCACAATTGTGTATTCATCCAGTGTATTACAATTCAGTTTTTAC
Organism: Heterochromis multidens; assembly: GCA_015108495.1. Lineage (NCBI taxonomy): Eukaryota > Metazoa > Chordata > Actinopteri > Cichliformes > Cichlidae > Heterochromis > Heterochromis multidens. Next base: position 45,099 of record VUQS01074232.1, on the reverse strand, counting down.
AAACTGTGTGTTAACTGCGATGCTACTTCAGATATAAAGGGAAAAAAAATAAGCAGCTGATTTACTGAAAAAGTCAGCACATCATTTAGTCTTGGTGTTATGTATATTTAAATTCCAAATTTTCATTTACGGATTACTGATGATGGATAATCCTCACAAGAAAAATGGCATCATCAGCTATTTTATAAAATGCAACCTCAAGTGGATAGAGTAAATTTTTGACTGGGAGACTGTTTTTGTTTCCAATTTGCTACTCATCAGATCAGCTCAGAAGCACTATTATACTTCTAAAAATGATTTGCAGTGGTTTTTAATGGAAGTTGCTTATAAATCATGTCAACAGGGGCATCAGTGTATGTTGTCATTTAAATTTGAAGACTTAAGTTGTCAAAATAATCCACACATTTCACAAGAACTCACTAAAACAATGGAATTGTTGCAGTTTTAATGGAGTAGTTTAGATAGAAGAGTTTATTTTCCACAAATTGTATTCATCTTAGTTCTGTCCTGAGACCTAGTGATGAAATTGACATGCAGCACAGACATCAGCAGAGCTCTCTGGGAGAGCAAGGTGTTTATTTCCTGAAGGTCAGGCCTTTTGTGTGGAGAAACTTCTTGCCAGATGAGATAGGGAGTAAATTGCAGATCTATCATTCACTCCCTCCCTCCTTCACTCCCTCCTCTTTTTTTCTTCCTCGTGTTCTCTACTTTCCACACAGTTTCTCATTCTTCACATTCTCTTCTCTTTTTGCTTTCTAATGTGTTCTCTTGCTTCTTGTCCTCACATTTTCATCCTCATCTTTGGCCGTCTATCGCCAAAGACGATTTGGAATCACCTTCTCCATACTTTGTACTTGATTCTTCTCCTTTCTTTGCCTCTCACTCATTCTGTCTCTCCTTCTGTGAAATCAGTAGAGGAACCCTTGGCACAGTCTGTGATTTATAGCTCACTCTGAGCACACCCTTATCAGGTGCAGGCAAGGCTCGCTGTGCTGCTGCCTGCATCTGAATGACAGTGGAGAACCAGTCGCATTATGCTTTGCAGCCTCGCCCCTTGCATTCTGGACACTGCAGATTACATCTAGCTCCTTGATTTATGGACGCCATTTTGGCTCCTGAGAGGGACATGAAGGGGAGTTTGGAGGTGGGGGGTATAGGAGGGTGGATGTGGTTTCCAAGGCCGGCGACTTGGCCAAAGATAATTTTGAAGGGAACCTGCTGGAGGTGCATTTCATATGCATATGTGTGGATCCAAAAACCGATGTGTGTTTGTGCATTGTATTCATGTGCATGAATATGTGTAGGAAGGTGTCATTTATCATTTTGTCAGGAGGTTTTCTGCACAGGTATTGACAATGCCTATTGTTGGAAGCAGAATGGAGGCACACTGACATTAAAAGTTCAGGATAAGAGCAAATAAAAATCCCTTTTAGTGACCATAGACGGTATGAAAGGTTTTTCACAGACACTGAATCCTTTTTTTTTTCTTCTTCTTTTTTCTTCTTTCTGTTTAATTGAATTATTGCCATGTGTATCTCTGGAGATAAGATATGTTATTTGAGAGAATTATTTAAATTTTTAAAAAAGTGTTAGCTAATGTAATTAACAGGGAATTATCACAGCTGCAGTTCTTTGTAGGAAAGAAGTAATTATGTAATCTAACACATTAAATGAGGGAAATGAGCATTACATCTAAGACTTAAACAAAGCAGGCATTTTGCATTGACTTTACTTAGTAATCTGTTTTCTTTTTTTTTGGCTACTGTTTGTATGTTAAGAAAATTCAGTGAAATAACACTTTAGTCCTTTGCAGTTGCCACTGAATGTTTGCAAGGACAGAATCTTCAAAGTGATAAAAAAAAAAAATTGGCAGCACTAAATAAAACCAATCTCTCGATCTAAAGGCTGCTTCATCCCATAAATGCTTTATTTATGTCCTATATCAAACAACACATTAAAGTTAACATAAATAATTACTTAGGTCCTAAAAATTCTAGTTTTGCTTGTTGTCTAGACAGTTAAATTCCAGAGCTTCTGCTGGGTGATTATATTGGTTTCTTTTTTCTGTTACTGTGGCAAATGCCACTTCATTGCTTGTTTTGGAGACTACCAAATTCTTTCGTCTGTGACTAAGTTCAGAAATCAGAAAATGAAACTCACCAAACAAGTCCTCCCAAATAACTTACTTGTCTTCACTCACACCAATATCTTTCTAATATATTCAAATAAATATAATTCAATTATATGAGAAAGATTGCATTAGAAGATGCTAAATATAAAAGCCAAAGAAACATTTGTTGAAGCTAAAAGATAAAACATTTCTGAATTGTAGGTGATGGTAATACGCAGAGCTAATAAAGCCTTAATGCATACACCAGGCTGTGACCTTTCTAGTCCTCGACCGCTCCCTCGCTTGGGGCTGCTTTCATTCTGCAACAGCTGTGAATAAATGTAAATATACATGTAAATGTCATTCTCTTGCAGTGAAGTTCCCCTTTCCTGTTTTCCCTGACCAGGCCTGTAAAATGGCCGCCAATGCAGTCTCCAGTGGCAGGCAGCTTACTGATAAATGTCTCCCTGAATACATTTCTACAGCGATGAAAACCAAAGACTTTTAGAGGAGGATGTCTTGGTACAACCAAAAAGGAAGGAAGGTCTATAAACCCCTAGGAATGTTGCCTTATGTTCCGAAGGCAAAAAGAGCTATGGCTTAAAGTGGGTTTCATAAAGATTGTTGTTATGGTTCCTGCAGTTGCCGAGTGGCGAGAGCTAAGTGGAGAAAATGTCCTTGTAGCTCATCAGAATGTAGAAAGGCAATGTGGGCGGCGGGCTTAGTGGACAGATGGCCAAAAGTCACATGTCACACAGTAAAGATTCACCTCCCTGTGTTTACATGCAAGAGAATTCCAAACTGTAGCACAGATTATATATATTTATATATATTTATCCAGGTAAGTCTCATTGAGGTTTCTCTTTTTCAAGAGAGACCTGGCCAAGAAGGCAGAAGAAATTACAACAAATATAACACATAATAATATATCAAGTAAAGAAACTGGCATTTAAAGAATACAAACATCTGAATCATATACAATAACAGATCATTACAAGAGCAACATTAAAAGCAGTCACACTGACCAAGTGAACTATTCTCTCGCTCCTTTAAAAAGGTCATATTTTGTTGACACTCTTTAGTCTATTTATATCTCTCTATGTGTAGGAAAGGAACTTCAAAAAAAAAAAAGGTACGTGAAATAAGATTGCATGCATCCAAAAACAGCCCATCAAGTTTATTGTATCATATTCACAATTATTCAAATGCATGAGTGCAAAATGTGAAGTATCAGACCTGAAAAAAACAGGAAAATAATGATTGTTGTCTTTGAGGAGACTGAACTTTCTGAAAGTGACAAACTCAGAAAGATAGTTCAACTCAGACATAATAACATAACTAGGCCTGCATTTACCACTGATACTGGCCCCATGTGGCATATTCTGTACTTTGCATTCAAAACACACACACAGTCACACACAACCTGATAACACATAGACACGGCAAGAATGAATTCAACTTGAAATAGATACAACATCAGAGCAGTACACACACAGTCACACATGGGGGGCGGATCCCCCTCTCAGTCTCTGTCTTTCTCTCCCTCTCTTACACATTGACATGCACATGCACAAACACACACAAAGTGGTACCACGCAAGACTTGGAAGGGGTCCTGGACACTGTCATGGGTCCACACGTCAAATGAGCCAGGGAGCTGAACAACAACAATAACAACAGGAGTTAGAGCATATGGGGCTCTGTACCAGCTGAGAAGGGCCACAGAGGTCCCCTGTGTGTGTGTGTGTGTGTGTGTGTGTGTGTGTGTGTGTGTGTGTGTGTGTGAGGAACAAAGAGAGAATTAGGTATAATAACTGAATACTAGTGCCTAGAAAGGAAAAGGGAAAAGTATATTTGGGAGAGTGGGGGCAAATAAGAACAAGGCTTTAATACTTTGTGCTTTTTTTCTAAGGTGCTCTCCAAGAAAGCAACATCCAAAAGTAATATAAATCAGTATGTATTTGTATCAGTATAAGTAGCAGAAGATAGCACATCTGTTTTAGTTCTCTGGATCTTTTGCTTGTTTTGAACTCATTTTATATGAAAAGGTTGGTCAAATAATCAATTGGTGGACTGACAAGGAGCATTTTATGAACTGACTTGACCAAAGCCATGAATTGCCACCTTATCATGGTGGAGGGTTACATAGCTTACATAACACCTGAGTGATCCCAGGAGCTATGTAATTTGGGGTAACGAACCCCTGGTAGAGTCCCAAAAAATCCTGGCTTAAGGGGCCGGAGCAAGTGCAATTCAAAAGACTCTGAAGGAAACATCTAGGCACCCACCAGCCTCACCTGGAGCAGTAATCCCAGGGCCCCACCCTGGAGCAAGGCCTGCAGGAGAGGCTCACTGGGAAATGCCTGTGGCCAGGCGGTACTCCATGAGGCCAGCTCGAGCTGAGCCCAAACAAGCCACATGGGTCTTCCCTCCTGTGGGCACACCACCTACAGGTTCAGTTCTTTGTGGATTAGGTGGCAGTCAAAGGCAGAGACCTTGGCGGTCAGATTCCTGGCTGCCTGAACTGGCCCTATAGGAACATGGAGCCTGAGTTTGTGTATGAGGCTGAGAGATTCAAAGGAGGTATAGTCAGGCTTCTGTCAATGTACAGGATGGGTTCTAGAACAGATCTCCTGTATAGGGGCTGGACTTTATTCCACTCTGGAGTTATCCACATGAGAGGTGGTGAGCAGGGGTGGATATACTCCAGAAGCAACCCAGTGGTTGGGTTTTTGCCCTGGAGAGGAGAAGATTGCGTCTTTAGGTAGGGGAACAGGCTCTGTTGTTATCACATATGTACCATGCACCAGTTCCCAGCCTTCCTCGGGTCTGGTGCTGGAAGGTGCCCCATCTGAGGACTACATTTTCCTACTAGGGGACTTCAGCATATTGTGTTTTTGGACTTATGTGCTACTTTCACTTTGTTTGAACACCATTTTCCACCATGAGGGTATACAAAACCTCAATCTCAACAGCACTCTGAGGGAGCCTGGATGAGCCTTGTGCCATAATTCCATTGCTGAGGTGGCTGCACACAGCTGCATTAGTAAGTTTTTTGTGCCTATCTGGCGACCCCTGAACCAGATGGTGGACACCAAAAGTAAAGGGAGCCATCAAGCTGAAGAATCGAGTGTGGTTAGTTTCTAGGACTCTGGAGATAGTCCCAGTAACTGCTTTGGCAGTAGCTGAAGCAAAAATTCAAGTGTTGGAGGAGTTTGTGTGGGGAACAGGGGGACAAACTTGCCCATCAGTAGGACTAAGATCACTGGGTTAATCAAAAAACTCTTCAATGGCCATGCCCCAGGATTGGATGAGATTAACTCAGATTTCCCCAAGGCTCTGGTTGCGTGGCTGCCTTGTCGACAGGACATGCTGGAGAGACTGTGTTTTTTGGCTTTCTTGGTAACATCTCAGTATCCCCTTGGAAGAGCTGTATGCAGTGGTTTGGACACATCTCTGCTTAGACTGCTGCCCCTGCAACCAGTATATACAGCAGAAAATAGATGAATGAATGGAAGGATGGATGGATGGCCAAAAAAAATTGATATTGACATTCGCTGGCATCAGTTTCTCAAGTTTGAGGATCTGGTGCATTTTTATAATGTACATCTTTTCCAATTTCAAGTTTTTATTTCTCAAAATTATAGATCATATACTTTAATCATCATACCTAATCAAGAAATCATCCTCAAAAAATAACAAGTTCCTGATCTCAAGTAATTAAACATTCTCCTATACTTTTAACTATTTCTGTGATTTATTTTTTTATTTCTCTGTGAAGAACTTTGAACTTTGTAAAATTGTTAAATAATACAGGTCTTTATATTATTATTATTACTTTGAAGGGTTTTATGAATTTACTCAATACAGTTCCATTTGTTCTCTAGAAATAATATGCATTACTCTATTTTATATCATTGTAAACGTGCAGTACAGTTTGCAATGGTATACCCCACCACAGAATGACCAAATGAGAGCAATGGGGACATTCTGAGTGTTTTAATGTAAGTCTCATAAACAGGAAGTCACTTTCATCAGTCATGAAGATTTTGTGCAAAGACATTCTGCCTACAAGCATAGATACATTTCAACTAGAAGCCATCAGATTTCTGTTACATGGGAGAGTAGAAATCAAAACTGGACTTCGAGTACATAGCCTGAGCAATAAAGTGAAAGTCAGAGAAATTGTGAATTGCAGAGGGCAACACTCCAAGGCAGCAGATTAAGGAGGTGCAGAGCAGGGATTACCCACCACGAATAAAATATCACCTACTGGGCTGGTGTTTGTCTGCCTCCCTGCTCTGTATACACACACACTACCACAGAGCACTCACGGTAAATATATGTCTATGGCAAAGCCAGAGTTCAGGCACATGGAAGCAACATACATGTACACCCTGAAATACACACAGAATGGATACATGTATTGAGGTAAACAGAGTATGTTCAGTTGGACATTTTCTTCTCTAATTAGCGACTCTAATTAGGATTGCATTTGTTGAATGAAGACGCACTAGTCAGAGCAATAGAACCAACGTGTGTGCCTGTATGTTGGCTGGAAAGATGATCAATATTTGCTGTTAATATGCAGTGGGATGCAGCACTGTTCTCTTTTCTTGTAAGCTAGATCTTTTGATGGTTTCCAAACAAATTGTGAGATTCTCTTTATGCTTTCTATAAAACCTGATGATATTGCAAGTGGAGCTGATGTCAGTATGTGAAAGGTTTTCTATTTGTTTTCATTCTGTCAGCATGGCATTAATGCATACTTATAAAATATTGTTTTAATTAATACATTTTTAGACGCTACACCTGCAGAAAGTAGTAGTGCTCAAAGTGTGCATACATTCACCCAGAGTTAAGCAGGGTTAACCAAACATGTGCCAAAACACTAGTATACTGTACACACTTAGCCTCTGATTTCATCTGAAAGGCTCACTTGTAATGCTATCACTCTCAAAGTCAATTTTTGCACTTTTGCTCTTATAATCCCAATTACAGAGCTCATTCAAAATGATGGATAATGCCTCTCGTAGTGCCTAGCGAAAACAATTTGGCCGCTGTACTTGGGGAAACCTAAGAGGCGAGTCGCGCCACACACATCATTTTTCAGCTTACATTTACAGGGCTCATAAGAGCATGGGTTGTAAAGTGACTTCTCAGTGAGTTGATTTTGGCCAAAATGGGCATTATGGTCAACACATACACACATAGACTAGCAGAGAGTGAAAAGAGAAAAGAAAAAGTGGAGAGAGAAGGGAAATAAATAAAATATGAAGCGAGAATACAAGAGACTCAGAACATTTAGAGAAAAAAAAAGGCAAGATCATGAAACCTTAAGTAAGGATACAGAAAGTAATAAAGGAAAACCAACCAACAAACCAATGAGAGAAAGTAAGGCTGATGTACCACAATTGCAGGCTCCAGGCATCGTAGCTTAGATTGAACCTTTCAGCAAGAGGCCGGTGTGGTATGGGCTAAAAAATGGGCTAGTTACACCAGGTTCCTGATGACATGAGTGCTGGGAGTGTGTGAAGTAATTCCTGCAGCTATGGTTAGCTACCAGGGGTTTGAGGTTTGGCACACATTGACGTTTCCACAGCACAAGCATGTTTTCATGTGATATACTTCTGCTCCCTATGTGAGTTTGTCTAACATCCGTAATTTTCCATCTAATTGTCAAGTTAATATTTTGTAACTTTTGAAATCCTGCAGTTAATAAAATGCTGTCAGCTGAGTTGGAACAAATAAATGTCATTAAATTCGACTGCACCCATAGGAAAAAAATTATTATAAGGAGAAAATTAAATCAAATAAGACAGAAATATTTCAACAAGAAAAGTGGAGAATTGTCTAATCATCACTTATTACTGAAAAGGAGGTTACTGGTCATTTATGCCCTGGTAGTACTGGACATATTTTGCACTGAGACACAGGTAAAATAGCTGGAAAACTGCCACCGCCAAAGGCCACAAGAGTAGGTCACAACGTGAACGTAGGTCACAACGTGAATGGCATATATTGTAAGTATGATTGATTTAATTATGCTACTGAGGCAACATTGGAACAAATAACCCATCTGGACAGAAAAAATCTGTGATTCTGAGAATTAAAAAAATGTTCTTGATCAACCAGTTTTGTATTGATCACTGCAAAAATCTTGCAAAAAAAATATAAATATGTATATATATGTGTGTGTGTATGTATATATATCTATACACACATATATATATTAGTTAATTGTGTTGACTAATATATACTAACTTCCCTCCATGCTGCCTTGATCTTGGCCTCTAGTCTCCTTCTCCATGGAGGGTACTGGCTGTTCATCTTATACATGAACAGCCACAGCCAAGCATCTCGAGGATCACTGTTGCCGTGGTATACATCAGCTGATTGGTTTCAGTGATGTTCGCAGTAGGGATTGTCCTGCATTCACATCTTCTAGTAGACTTTCAGAGTGTACTTCACGTATATGTGTGTGTGTGTGTATACGTATGTTTGTGTGTGTGTGTATACGTATATGTATGTGTGTATACGTATATACATGTATATGTGTATATATATATACGTGTATATGTGTATGTGTATATATGTGTATAAATGTATATGTGCATGTGTATATATATATATATTGCTTTCTCCTTCTTTTGATAATCTCTTTTTTTCTGTTTAATTTATATTCTTGAATTTCTTCTGTCATCAACTACCTTTGCTTGCTCTGTCATTAACTTTGCTCTTTTCCTTTTCTCTTTCATCTCATTGAGCTTCTACTTTGTCTTTTCCTGACTTTGCCTGCTCTCTCCATCCTTCTGTTCTGTTTTTTAATCTGAAAACCCACCACTGCCTTTCTTTAACCTCCTCTTCCTGTTTTCTTCAATTGATTTGAGGTGTTTGTCTCCCTTTTCCTTCCCCTGTTTTTAGCCCTTCTCCAAATCACCCTCAGCTCCATATTTCTGTCCCATTTCTGTCCCTGATTTTTTTTTTTTTGTCTCTCCTCTTCCTCCTTGTTCTGCAACTCCTCTCTAAAGCTTTTCATTACCTTATTTAGACTGATCTGAGTCTTTTATCAAGCTCTTTACCTTCCTCCCTTTATTGTCACTGTTTTTTTAAATTATATTCACAACTTAACCAGGTACAGTAGGCCCTATTGAGATCAGAAACGTCTTCTTTTGGAGTGACCTGGCCAAGAGAGCAGCAAACATACGCCCACAAACTGTACTCCCTCAACTCCACTTGGTTCTTTATCTTACTGTATTTCCCACATCCCTTCTACTCTTCTTTTTCCTCTTTCCATCCAACTCTCCCAGATTTCAAACCCCTCCTCCTCTCCACGTCCCTGTGGCCGTTCCCCAGGCTGTTGGGTGTGGAGGGCGCTGGCTGGCGGGGTGATGGATGACCATTAAGGCAGCTTATTGGAAACAGTCTGATTTATGGGCAAGTGCTGCCTCGGCCTAATGGCTTCATTTCTTTCTGCCGCCACATGATGTCACAGTCAAGGTCACCGCGGCAACGGCCCCCCTTTGTTGTGGCTTCGCTCGCTGATGACCTGAGAGGGATGGAGGGATGGAGAGGAGAGAGAGCAAGAGATGGAGGGGACAGAAAAGGGGGTTTGAGGTTTGTTTGCAAAAGCAGGGAGGTGATGTATGAGTGTGTGTAGGTGAAACGGGTTGCGTTTGCAGAAATGCTTTAGAATGAATTCTGTTTGGTATGGAAAATGAGTTTTTACTGCTTATCCTTCACCCTCTTCCCTAAATTGTCCCTTTTTTTTACTCTACCTCGGTTGCACTTCCTCTCCATTTTCCCCATGCTCACTTGTGCTCAGTAAATTGAAAACTCAGTTTCTCCCCCCTCTCCTCCTTCGTCGCTTTCTCTTACTTCTTTTCCCTTCCTTCCATACCCCAATGACAGAATACGATAAAA